>CAHIKZ030004860.1:642500-700000 GCA_903632075.3 Acanthosepion pharaonis | reverse complement strand
TATCTATCTATCTATCTCTCTATCACACTCTTTTGATCTATCTATCTATCACACTCTTTTGATCTATCTATCTATCTATCTATCTATCACACTCTTTTGATCTATCTATCTATCTATCTATCACACTCTTTTGATCTATCTATCTATCACACTCTTTTGATATATCTATCTATCTATCTATCTATCACACTCTTTTGATCTATCTATCTATCTATCACACTCTTTTGATCTATCTATCTATCTATCTATCACACTCTTTTGATCTATCTATCTATCACACTCTTTTGATCTATCTATCTATCTATCTATCTATCACGCTCTTTTGATCTATCTATCTATCTATCTATCTATCTATCTATCTATCACACTCTTTTGATCTATCTATCACACTCTTTTGATCTATCTATCTATCTATCTATCTATCTATCTATCTATCTATCACACTCTTTTGATCTATCTATCACACTCTTTTGATCTATCGATCTATCTATCTATCTATCTATCACACTCTTTTGATCTATCTATCACACTCTTTTGATCTATCTATCTATCTATCTATCTATCTATCACACTCTTTTGATCTATCTATCTATCTATCACACTCTTTTGATCTATCTATCTATCTATCTATCTATCTATCACACTCTTTTGATATATCTATCACACTCTTTTGATCTATCTATCTATCTATCTATCTATCTATCTATCTATCTATCACACTCTTTTGATCTATCTATCACACTCTTTTGATCTATCTATCTATCTATCTATCTATCACACTCTTTTGATCTATCTATCACACTCTTTTGATCTATCTATCTATCTATCTATCACACTCTTTTGATCTATCTATCACACTCTTTTGATCTATCTATCTATCTATCTATCACACTCTTTTGATCTATCTATCACACTCTTTTGATCTATCTATCTATCACACTCTTTTGATCTATCTATCTATCTATCTATCTATCTATCTATCTATCTATCACACTCTTTTGATCTATCTATCTATCTATCTATCTATCACACTCTTTTGATCTATCTATCTATCTATCACACTCTTTTGATCTATCTATCTATCTATCTATCTATCTATCACACTCTTTTGATCTATCTATCTATCACACTCTTTTGATCTATCTATCTATCTATCTATCTATCTATCACACTCTTTTGATCTATCTATCTATCACACTCTTTTGATCTATCTATCTATCTATCTATCTATCTATCTATCTATCTATCACACTCTTTTGATCTATCTATCTATCACACTCTTTTGATCTATCTATCTATCTATCTATCACACTCTTTTGATCTATCTATCTATCACACTCTTTTGATCTATCTATCTCTTCATATCTATCTATCTATCTATCATCACTCTTTTGATCTATCTATCTATCTATCTATCTATCATCACTCTTTTTGATCTATCTATCTATCACACTTCGTTTTGATCTATCTATCTATCTATCTATCTACCTATCTATCTATCTATCACACTCTTTTGATCTATCTATCTATCTATCTATCTATCACACTCTTTTGATCTATCTATCTATCTATCTATCTATCACTCTTTTGATCTATCTATCTATCTATCTATCTATCTATCTATCTATCTATCTATCACACTCTTTTGATCTATCTATCTATCTATCTATCTATCACACTCTTTTGATCTATCTATCTATCTATCTATCTATCTATCTATCTATCTATCTATCACACTCTTTTGATCTATCTATCTATCTATCTATCTATCTATCACACTCTTTTGATCTATCTATCTATCACACTCTTTTGATCTATCTATCTATCTATCTATCTATCTATCACACTCTTTTGATCTATCTATCTATCTATCACACTCTTTTGATCTATCTATATATCACACTCTTTTGATCTATCTATCTATCTATCTATCTATATGTCTCACTCTTTTGATCTATCTATCTATCTATCTCACTCTTTTGATCTATCTATCTATCTATCTATCTATCTATCTATCTATCTATCTATCTATCTATCTATCTATGTATGCGTGCGTGAGTGTGAGTGTGTATGCGCGTGTTTATAGATAGAACGAGAGAATAAGAGAAAGGGTAATATTTCATCAAAAGCCAGCCACATCCTATCTAGAGGTTCTTTCCTTGGTCATCAATGTTGAATGGCTATAAATTGATTTTTGTGCACATTAAGTCGATAAGCATAAACGACTTTTCTTATTTTCCAGCTGTGAATATGCAGGTTGGTGTAATGGATATGCGAAGCTGAAATGCTGAGTTTGAATTTCCGTTGGTTCATTACATTCATTTACTCTCAAATATTTTTGGTAAATGTATGAAGTTCATTTTTCTCAGGAGAAATCACTGTCATTCTAAAAAAAAAAAAAATGTTAATGCAATATTTACTCGCTTTATTCTCACAGTTCAAAAAATGTTTCAACCTTATAAATAAACCACAAGATTTTGATAAGTTGTAAATCCTATCAGTCAACCAATTTTCCAGGTGTGACTGATACAGAAAAACTAATGTCACCAGCCCGAGGAAGCAAACTTGATAAATGAACATGGGGTAAAAAGTAGCATTTAAGTGTATGGGACTGGAAAAAATTGCAGAAATCTAACAGAAATTATCTATGAACACGAAAGGATTTTATATACAAAAAAAATATCAAATGCATTAGTCATACATAGGAATAAATTCAACCAGAACTTTGATTTAAAGAATGCGTCACTTATTAAAAGTGAAAGTATCTTAGACAGAAAATTATTTCAAGTGTATCTATCGAATCTTATCAAAATATCAGTCAACAGCCTGTTTTCAATTTTTTCCATTCTTGAAAGAATTACTACTTTCTCAATCGAGAAATCTGCCATTATTTAATATATATAATACATAAATTAATTTCTTAAAACAAAATATTATAAATATCAATTAAATAATTTTTTAATGAAAAAAAATAAAAGCATTTACTCACTTTTGTTTATCACACATTAATTATGTCACTTATGATCCTCCATAATTCATCTGAATGTTTCAATTAGCTCGATGCATATAGGTCCCGGATGTGAGCACCTTGAGGCGTTGTAATGATTAGCAAAGTAGAACAATTACGACTAAGTAGTGAATTCGATTCTCACTCAGTGCTCTTTACTTTCGGCCTTGTGCACATCTAAGATATTCTTGGAAACTCACTCTATAGGTTATGAACGTTTTTAAATTTAAACATCTTAGAAAAATTAACATTTTTAGATTTTGTTTATACTTTTATACGTTTTGCATAACAAAATCCTTACATTTGACTTGATAAATTCTTTCAGAGGATGAAGATAAGTTTTCCTTTATTTATATTGTCCTTTTTACATATATCCCTAGTTATATCTGTAATTTTACACACATGTACAGAGACATATATATATATATATATATATATATTTATTAAAGACATTTTATGTTTAACGTTGTTATTTATAGATACAATGTATTTAAAATGCTCTGTTTTACGATAAACGGTATTAAATAACATTTACCGGCCACAAAGAATGTCCGAGACATTTTCGAATTTATTCGTTTTTTGACAGACGGTTCGAACCTGCATCCTATACGGAACCGTCATTTTACGCTGACGTGCCTTAACCGTCTCGGCCACGAATATTTTCGGTGAAAATTTGCTTCTGTGGCCGGGGCTGGTAAATGTTATTTAATACGTTTATCATAAAATGAGCATTTGTTAAATACTTGTATCTATAAATAACAACGTTAAACATAAAAATGTCTTTAATAAATAAATTGTTTGACCTTGTCCATTTCTTAATATATATATATATATATATATATATATATATATATATATAAATGAGTTGGGGTGTGAGTTTGTGACCCTGGGTTTCACGCTTTTCCGGTCATCAAACAAACTGGTGTACTTTTTAAGATTGGATCTATTTATGCTTGTTTAACTATGCTTAGTGTTGGAGGGGGGATCTGCTTCTGTGTTTGTTTTGGGTGGCACCCTCATATGCATAGACACATACGTCAAGGTGTATTTTAATTCACACTAACATATCTTCATGCATCTTTTTATTTTCATTTTTCTTAAAACTTCCTCTTTACTCCCATGTTCAGTTAAAGATATACTATGCATCATTTTGCATAAGCACATTTTTCTTGCTTCATGTCTATTTTTAATCTGTGAAAAAATGTCTAACATTCACTGCCATAGATAAAGACTGACATTTTAAACAGTAGAGAACTATTTTCTATGTTCTGAACGAAATTTTCTTTTTTCTTAATATGTTGCTTAACTTTTGGAAGGCATCTTCCGCTATCCTAATGTGTCTTCGTATTTTAATATCATATTTTATGTCCTCTGTTAAAGCACTTCCTAGATAATTACATTCTTGTACATTCCTGATTTTGGTATCACCAACTCGTTGGTCAAATCCTGGGCTATTCCTTTTGCTGACAACCATAGTTTAGGCCTTTCTTCTCGCCTTAGTTTACTAACTTTACAACGAGTTTCTATAGTTCCCATTCAGTGTCTACTATCAAAAGTTTGTCATCTGTAAAAGTTGTGGCTACAATAAGGTTTCCTGGTAGAATCGAAATACTCGGTATTTACCCAAGTCCTCCCCACAAGGCAGGATGTGGCACAAGTCCATTTTTTTTTTACGTGGGGCATTCCGATTCCGTAAACTCGGGTAAAAATTTCCTGTAGACCTCGTAAAAATAGGGTCGGGTTTGTCTGGCTTTTCAGACGAGGCTATGCCGAAGGGCACAAGGAAGGATGTGGCACAAGGCCATTTTTTTACGTGGGGAATTCCGATCCCGTAAACTCGGGTAAAAATTTCCTGTAGACCTCGTAAAAATGGGGTCGGGTTTGTCTGGCTTTTCAGACGAGGCTATGCCGAAGCGCACAAGGAAGGATGTGGCACAAGTCCATTTTTTTACGTGGGGCATTGCGATCCCGTAAGCTCGGGCAAAAATTTCCTGTAGACCTCGTAATAATGGGGTCGGGTTTGTCTGGCTTTTCAGACGAGGCTATGCCAAAGGGCACAAGGAAGGATGTGGCACAAGTCCATTTTTTTACGTGGGGAATTCCGATCCCGTAAGCTCGGGCAAAAATTTCCTGTAGACCTCGTAATAATGGGGTCGGGTTTGTCTGGCTTTTTAGACGAGGCTATGCCGAAGGGCACAAGGAAGGATGTGGCACAAGGCCATTTTTTTACGTGGGGCATTCCGATCCCGTAAGTTCGGGCAAAAATTTCCTGTAGACCTCGTAATAATGGGGGTCGGGTTTGTCTCGCTTCCCAGTCTGGGTTTCTCGATGCCCGAAGGCAGAGAGTGTGACAATCTGAGTATTATCAAAACCGGAGGTGAAGCGAACTTGAAATACACTCAGGATAACCTCACTGTAAAGTGTGGATAAGTCGAGTGAAAGATCAAGTCCTTGTTTTGCGTCCTTATCTATTTTTGTGTCTTAAGTGAAATCCTTTTCTATCTGTATGCATGGGGTTCGGCCCTCGTATAATTTCTGCATTATTCTAATGTTTCCAAATAGGTTAAGTTTACCTAGCAGTTCCAACAGTGTTGTACTTTGTCAAAATCGTTTGCATAATCTATAAAACAAGGAGATACGTCTTTCTACATTAATATTCTACTTTGTGATATCGTTCCGAACATGAATATTGCATTACTTTAAAGTCTTAGAACATGAAATAAATTATTTTAAATATAAATATTTGTATTTATTTATTAATACTAATAAATTTATTATTAATATTAATAAAAGCCCCTTTATTAAAAGAAAAGCTGAAATTTACATGATCGACCTTTCGTATAAATAGGGGTAAATCTTTATAAAAATTCTTTATTAAAAAAATACCCTGAAATTTGCATGACGACCATTCGTATAAATAGGGCTAAGTCTTTATAAAAGACCCTTTATTTATAAAAAAAAACCCTGAAATTTACTTGATCGATCTTTTTTATAAATAGGTGTAAATTCTTATAAAAGAACCTTTATAAAAACAAACGAAACAAAAAAAAAAACCCAAACTGAAATTTACATGATCGATCTTTCGTATAAATATGGGTAAATCTGTAAAAAAACCATTTATTAAAAAAAACAAAAAAAAAAGCAAACTGAAATTTACATGATTGACCTTTCGTATAAATAGGGGTAACTTGTATTCCCTAACGATCACGCATTTAGGTAGCTTTAATCTGGCGAACGGTTGGTTTTCTGTTTGGATTCTACCGTTAGATAAACACGCTAATGAGTTGTATTTTTCATGGTTTCGGAATTCAGTTTCCCTTCTAGATTGGTTGCTAACAAAAGCTGATATGTTCAGCTTGCCTAACTATTTACACGGCAGCAGGAGGGTGAAAGATAGAGCCGTACCTTTCCCATCGTTATTTGCTGCTAAGTGAATGAAGTAACGAAATCGACTGGATTTCGAACTCATCCCGCCTATTTCTCGTCACGAGTTGCTATCGATTACTCCACCCTGAACTGAAATTATTAACTCGATGATGGTAACCATTCACTTCACAATTTCAGACAATATGTGGTTAAGCAATTTTAACATGAGAAACCACCATGGAAATTTAAATATTTCGGTAGAGCTAACAAATAATTCGACAAGTTGGTTGGACTTGAAGACAGGACATCGTTAACTGCTTACAAGCCACTTAAGTGGATTATAAAGCTCTCCAGAGAAAAGTTTTGAATATGTCATAAATTTTGATTGGACAAATAATGTCTTCGTTCAACAATATTCAGCTTGTTGATCATGAATGTGTGATATGGGGGTGCCTACCTTCTTTCTTTGGGGTTGTTCGGATTATACTGCCTAGCAGTAGGAAATCGTGATTTCGGGATGGGTAAAGGTTTCGTAGAAAATAACTCGGGAAAGTTCTTAATCCATGCGCAGACAATCACGAGAAACTACTGCTAATAGAATTAACGAGGAAAGACGGTTTGGAGAATTTGACACTCACCTGTAACCTAGAAGAAAAGAAAAGCAATGTGGAAACAAGGAGAAATCTACTTGTAAAAGGATTGTAATAATTATCACTAAGTAAAAGCGGGTGGACAAAGGAAGAAAAATGAACTAAACAGAACATACGAAGATGTGGAGAGCTGTGATTACTCATGTAATGAAAGAATACACAATACACACACACACACACACACACACACATATATATATATATATATATATATATATATATATATATATATAGGTCGCAGTGGGTAAATTGTCGCCATTTTATATTTTTTACATTCGCGCATGCCCGTTGATTGTTATTGATTTTGTCGAGTGCACATATATTAAGTTCAGTTGGTCACGTCTGTGAGAAAAAGAGCCACATGAATGACTGTGGTGAACAGCCCCGTAGAAGCAAGCGAGCCAGAGTGGCTTGCATCTGGTGTATAGGAAAATAAGGGTCTTACCTTAACGTGTGACACGTGACATCACCAAGTTTGCTTCGTCCAGCCATTCTAGCAGTATGTGCAATGATGAGGGGTTTTTGTACAGTTTGGAATGCTTCCACCAATAGCAAGTCGTGTGCTGATTGGTCGAACTGGAGGAGGCAATTTGCCTGTGTAACCGAGAATAACAGCGAAGAATGCTGATTGGCTGGGGAACCACGGTGTTGACCTGATAAAAGAGTGCTGGAGCCGTGAAAAAGGGGACAGAAACGTTGGCTATACGTAGTGACGTGTGAAGAAAGCGAGGACGGTGAATTGAACCAGCGATATTGGGATTTGTACAAGTGACGTTGCAGCAATAGCCTTATTTAATCTACAATGACGTAATACACTAATCCAGAAATTTGAAAATGGCATGCTGTATTGCTTGGCATTCTCTCCGGAAGCTCCAATACGAACATTTCCGAGTGTTTCGGGATGTTAATCTGAAGACAGTGCAGAGGATGCTGCGTCCCCAAACGATGTTCCGAAAGTGATGAAAACCAAATATCCAGTCAACATCATGGCGTTTGAAGTAATCACGAGTGATGGCGACGTTATGCCTCCATTCATCCATCTTCCCACAGGGCCTCAGACTCAGGAACAAGGCTTGCATTAAATACCTTGACAACTTCTGCGACAGCATCACCCCTTACATCTACCGAAATAACTCACCAGAGTGCAGCCTCCTTGATTAGTATGACTCGGATGGAATTGAGTGAGAGACCAACAAAACTTCTTGTAAGACCAAAGATGAAGTGAAGACAAGGAATATGGTAGTCTTCACAAATTTAAACAAGTAGATCGTCCAGAAGAGTTGCAGGAGATTCCAAAGTCGTCTGGACCCCGTGGTTGAAGTCAATGGTGATTCTGTTGAATAAATTTATTCTTTAGTTTTCCAAGATATTATTGTGTAATTTCGGTAAATATATCTGTTAAAATAATGTCAGAGTTACTTTATATATATATATATATATATATATATATAGAGAGAGAGAGAGAGAGAGAGTGAACATAGAAGTCAACATGTAGAGGCGACAGTCTGTTTCATGATCGATGCAATCGTCAGGCCACGAGTGCTGTTATTTTTTCTCTCTCTTTTGTTATTTTGTTTACAACAGCTATACAGAGAGGTTGCTTTCTCTAGCCTGGGCCCCAATTGACCTGGGCAGAGGCTAAATCTAACTCCAAGTAGCTTACAAATCCATAGTGCCGTTTCCTCCTGGGAATATATCTTTCCCAGATACAGAAAGAAACTCTAATTTGCAGTCGTCAATTTGGGAAAACCCAAATTCACCGTAACCCGTTCGTGGAATATGTTCTCGCCTGGGACATAGTAGATGAATCCGGCCCGTTTGAATCTGGAGTACTAAACATGGCTTCTCCAGACACAGGAGTACCTCCGGATATGTAAGAAACTTCCTTTTTGTTTCTCCTTGCATTCTGCTCTCTGTGAAGATATATGTGATATATTATTCTCCGCATGGGACACTTGTATATATGTATATTTTGTTTTGTGTATTTTTCACTGGTATAAAAGTCTCTGAAAAAAAAGCATGTTTGTCATTCCTTTTCTTTCAGCATTTCCGTTCCACCCGTGAACTACCGTGTTATTATATCACAGATATGATAATGCCCATAATGGGGAAAATGTAAATAAATTTTTTTTTCCATAGCTCTGTCCCATTACAGTGTCAATAGTAAAATAAAAATAAACCAATATATTTCTTTGTTAGTATTTGCCTGACGGTAATCGTTATATTTTACGTTTGAATAAATCCCATTATTTTTTTTCCAGTTTACTGTTAATTTTTGTGGGGGCACTGAAAATTGTTGATCAGAGCAAGAAGCGATTAATTTAAAAAAAAAGTCGGATGTACATTTATTTCCGCCATTTTTCAGAACAGGGTCGGATAGAGACATTTTTCAGCACCGCTTTCATACAATAATCGGACTCCTGCTTTCGCAAAGAAATTTTCATTAATAAAACTTGAACACCGAACGTAACTACAAAAGAAAAAAAAAAGAAAAAACTCTCTCAACGTATTTAACGATTTCAATCATCATTTAAAGAAAGCTGTCTTTAGATATTTGCAAACATTATCGACCCATTTTTTTAATATGACGAAGATTTACCGATTTCATTATAGATTATTTTTCTCGCTTTTTCTCGATTCCTTATTTTTATTTCAATCCCAATTAAAGCGTTTGATTGTTGTCTTAGTTTCTTATCGTTCACCAGCCTCCAGAGATAAGGGTTCAAGCCTAGTAAAGAATCTCTCTTTTATGTTTATCTTTGCTTACTTGATGTTTGTGGCACCATGCATCCTGACGATTTGAAAGAAATATTCATAGATATATGATTTGTTTTTTTTTACGGTTTATCAACCATTTAATAATTATTTAGGGCCGAAAAATATTTCGGGTTTTAAGAATAATTCTTTCTTTACGTTCAAGCGATCTGGAAGAAGGAAAGAGAAAACGAAGAAGAAAGAAAGAAAAAATAATAAGAAAACAGGGCATAGGCGAGCACACACACGCTCGGCTAACAGATAACAGGTGTCGAAAAATATCCAGGTCAAGCATCTAACCGAGATCTGGGGAAAATGGAAGTTGTTATCAATTGGTTGAAGAAACGAAGTTTAGGGACAATGAAAAATATTGATAAGTAACAAGTGGAAAGTGTGTCATTGGGATGATAGTAAAAGTCTAAGTGGGTGGGGAAGTGTATCTAAGGATATGAAGGCAAACCATTAATACGAAAACCCAGACTATCTCCAGAATTGGAAAAAGCCACACAAGATGATGTCGCTGAAAATTTTTTTTTGAGATAATAAAGATTTTTATTATCGGACCTTCGGCCGGAGGAAAATGAAATATTTTTATTTCGTTCAAAAAACGCCAACAGGTCTGAGAAATCCCTTTCTTAGGTCATATCCAATTAGCGATAAACTGCTTGACAAATACCACGTGTTAAAAAGCCGAAGGTGTCATCGCAGTCGCTCATGATAAGGGCGATTTAAATTAATATTTTTGTTTTTTAAGCAAGGTGTTTCTTTCCCCAAAACAAAGCCACAGATTGTCCGCACCCGACTAAAGACGTCATTGGCTAAATAAGATCACATGACACACGAAGGAGGAGGAAAGATACCCGACCAGGACCTCATTGGCCGAAAGCGGTCACATGACACACGAAGGAGGAGGAAAGATACCCGACCAGGACCTCATTGGCCGAGAGCGGTCACGTGACGCACGAGGAGAATCGGTCGACGCCCCTGTCAGAAGTGTAAGTGTGAGAAGTCGATACGAAGAAGCGGGTATACGCCCCTCAGAGGCACAGTAAGGAAGTCGGAGTGAGAGTGAGTTACCGAAAATGGAAAATCCCTAACCAGAAATAAGAAGGTTGGATACGTATTTAGAATTATCGAAGAAACTCCTGGCGCCGACAGACCCACCCCAGTTTTGACTGCGTCAATAAAAGCGAAACCCCAACCGACAGAAATCAGTTTGAGTTTGAGCCGCGGACGGCGGGCCAGGTTCGTTCGCCCACTTTGCGGGCAAGAGAGGCCAGTTCGTTTGGCCTAAGTGAAGAAGTTCGTTCGATCCAAGCTGAAGAGAAGAAGTTAATTCGTGCACCGACGGCGGAGATGAGTGACCAGTAATTCAGACTCTGGAGAAAAGAAGTTAGAGTTTGAGCAGCGGACGGCGAAAGAGTTTTGAGCCGTGGACGACAAGCAGAGATGAGTGCCCAGTGTTGAAACCGCGTCAAGATAGCTGACCAAGATTCACGCACACTTCTAGACTCTTCTTCAACCAAGAACAAGTAGTTTGAAGAGCGACTTAGAATCAGACCACAGAAATAAGTTTTTTTCGACTTTCGTCCAAAGACACACCGAAACACAAATTTCTTAGAGAGCAGACAACTGGAAGCCTTAAAGTTGCCTAGTAAAAAGCGTCGTGCCACAATCCACAGAACGGGTCGGGGAGTAGACATAGTCCTATGTACAGAGCAATTAGACATAAAAAGTTTGTTACCTTTTTCTTGATACGTTGGACCTTGTGAGTTTTTATTTTATTTTCTTTTATACATAATTGTGTGTTATCACCCCCGTTAGACTCAACTTGCATTACGGCCCCAACTCCTGTTTGATCTCGTCTGTCTAAGATCAATTCACAACGTGGGTAGGCAGACTGGAGATCAGTGCAGTTACCCTGGTAACCAGGCGTTGGAAGCGAGTTGGGAACGGCGAGGCTGGTATCAATCTAACCAAAGGGTTAGAACGTCACGTTTGGAGCAGCGAGGAGCGAACAGCTGACGCCGCGGCAAAGACGTCACAGTTGGTGCTGTCCGTGACCAGGATATCAGAGCATGGGGAGCACGTGACGTCACAATCGGCGCCGCGACCGGGATCGAACGACACAGTCGACGCTGCGACCGGGGGACGACGTCACAACTGGTGCCGTGACCAAAGGATCGACCCTGAGACAGCCGCATCACGTCACAACTGGTGCCGTGACCAAAGGATCGACCCTGAGACAGCCGCGTCACGTCAATTGTTTGACTCCAAGTAATGGGCCTGCTTGTTGGCTGATTACATATTTTACAAATCTACCAGAGGCCAATGATCGATTCACTAATGAGTGTGCTTGCTGAGTTATGTATATGTGTAATTTTTTCGAAAATTGAACGCTTTCTATAGTCCGCCTGATCGGTTAGAATGGCAATGACCCACTGCTTGTAATAAAGCTCTAAACAAGATTTTAAGTTAAATGACACGATTTGGACGTTCAATTTTTAAGGTCGTCAGCTAAAAATGGAGAACAATTGGTAGTACACTATGGCCTTTTTTTCTTGATCTCAAATGAAATGGACCAGGTACGAAAAAAGAGAAAAACTCGACGACCTGAGAATTTTGTTCTATAAAAGATAAATTCTAAAACGTCTTCGTGACAATGGTGATTCGAAACTACCAAATCTCTTATATTTATAGTAATAAGAAATAATGTCAAATTAGAAAATTCAAGTAGACACATTTTCTTTAGTAGGCTTGTGATCTCTAAACATTAATTTCACCGTTTAAAAAATATATTGTAATTTTAATCAGTAATAATAGTTTTTTTTTTAATTCGATATTATTATTATTATTATTATTATTATTATTATTATCTAAACGCTAAGTTCCAATTCCAATCGAATCCATTACATTCACTTACGTGACCCTTGGGAAAGGTATCAATCCTCTTCCACTCACCCCATCTATGTGTAAATAGCAAAACAGATCGGGTTCTATAGCCTTGGATCGCAACTTGTCTACCGCAGAAAGAAATGGCAACCTACTGTAAGAAAAAATCTGCCTCGTCAGTCATGTATTGAAAGATATATGATCGTCTAAGCGTGTGTCACCCATGTCAGATAACTGACTGAATAAAAAAATTACTTATAATTAATAAAAATATAAATAATAAGAAATAATATCGAATTAAAAAATTCAATTATGAAAATATTTTTACTTTATAACTTTGTATAGACTTTGAAATGTCCCAACGAGTGATGTGCATTTCTTACCTACAGGAACTGAGGCTTTCTTTTCTGTGATTGTTTCTCGCGGCTTAATGGTACAGCGCGCTCATGAGCGTGTATGTATAGATATGTATGAATATATATGTATGAATATATATGTATGTATATATATATATATATATATATATATATATATATATATATATATATATATATATATCTATGAATATATAGTTATGTATAGATAGGTATGAATATATAGGTATGTATAGATATGTATGAATATATAGATGATGTATGTATAGATATGTATGAATATATAGGTATGTATAGATATGTATGAATATATATATATGTATGTATAGATATGTATGAATATATATGTATGTATAGATATGTATAAATATATATATATATGTATGAATATATATGTATGTATATATATATGTATGAATATATATGTATGTATATATATATGTATGTATATATGTCTATGAATATATAGGTATGTATAGATAAATATGAATATATATATATATGTATGAATATATATGTATGTATATATATATATGTATGTATATATGTCTATGAATATATAGGTATGTATAGATATGTATGAATATATAGATGATGTATGTATAGATATGTATGAATATATAGGTATCTATAGACATGTGTGAATATATAGATGATGTCTAGATATGTTTGAATATATAGATATGTATAGATATGTTTGAATATATAGTTATGTATAGATATGTATGAATATATAGTTATGTATATATATGTATGAATATATAATTATGTATAGATATGTATGAATATATAGATGATGTAATTATATAAATGTATCATTGCGTGGCCTACTATTACATAATGTCTTCCTCGCTTACACTCTTACACAAGGGTTACAAGCAACGTGTATAAGGAAAAATCCATACAGCATTCATTTTTGCGCGCCATTTTGAAAATTGTGCAAAGGTTTTAGCTGCAGGTCATTTGCAGTATGTCTGTTACCTCTTTCCGAGCAAACCCGTCTGCTGTGATGCCTAGCCATTCCCTGTTGCAGACCCTTTTTCAAGGACATTTATGTTTCTTGAATGCCTAGAGGCTACCTGCGGTTTATCGGGCAACAATGATTAGTCGTAGTTTCTGGGAGGTAGCACATAATATGTTATAGTAAATTTAAGAACAATGGCACTAGTAAGATTTTCAGGCATTTTCAAAAAATGTTGCACACTGAGGTTGTCTCCCTAAGCAAATAAAATCAAGTAGTCACACATTTAAGATTTGAACCCAAGCCTCCTGACCAGGAAGTAAACTTTCTAACCATATTTGATAGCTGGTCACTTGCTCCACGAGGATACCGGCTGGTATCCATATCAGTGAGTGGTCTACTGAAAAAAGTACTTTGGCCAACCAAGATGGGATGCCAATAAAAAGATTTATGGTAGGTCACCTCAGTACCATTTTGAACACACACAGGAACACACAGAGATGAGGCCTACGCTCTTTCTTTGGGGTTGTTTGATATATACAGACGAGCAGTAGGAAAGCGTTACTTCATATTCGTCATCCATTTTCAATCCCTTCTTATTTATTTTATGTCTATCTAACACAGACAGTACGTACATAAAAATAAGTCCAGATTAATAGAATACCACCAACTACGCCGAAGTGAAAACATTATAACTCCTCCTAGACAGACACACATACGAAAATACGCATACAGATTATCCTCACAAACTGAAAAATTCTGTTTGTTTTCTCTCAATCTCCGACGGAGCTTTAATAAAAGTGAAACATGTTAGATTGATTTCTTATTCATCTTATATATATATATATATATATATATATATATATATATATATATATATATATATATATTACAATGAATCATTCATACAGAAAGTAATATATATACACTCACAGCAACATTAGATTTTAACGTTTATTCTAACTGAATTTTTGGCCTTTCAATAAAAAAACAAAATAAATAACAAAACATATGTATTTTTTCATCCGTTTCTTGTTTAAATAATTGCATAATTTTTTAAAAACTTAATACAGATTAAATTTAAAATTGGTAATTTTGACTTTTATAGTAGAATTAAATGTTAATTAGTTAGAATGAAATCTATTTTTAGTCTAACCTTAATATAAAAGCATTAATTAATTATTATAACCAAGGTTCGTTGCCAATTTTTTTTGAATTCTCATACACTTGTATTTTGATTGGTCATTTTTGAATTCTCATACACTTGTATTTTGATTGGTCATTCCAGCTTATGTAACAGCGTTTCCCCTAGCGAGGGGTAGTTGAGTGATTTGAATCATTCTTCATTCGACACCATCACTTGATAAGACACCAGAAGTGTTGAAACAAAATGGCTATTTTTATAGTGATTTTATAACATATTTATGTATTTCTATCTATCTATCTATCTATCTATGCTAATATTATAATTTCCCTTGTATATATATTTATATATATGTGTATATATATATATATATATATATATATATATATATATATATATATATATATATATATATATATATTTGCATATATATATATATTTACACACATATATAAATATATATGCACACGTGTGTGCGTGTGCATGAAGCTGTTCTTTAATTTTCAGTTTTTAATCAGTATGGCCTTTATTGGAGTTTCTATAAAACTAATTTATTTGTTCCACTTTTCGCTGATAATTGCGAAGTAAATCACAAAAAAAAAAAAAAAAAAAAAACACCGCAAAGTCGACTTGTCGAAATGGCAGGACTAAAGAAATATTTTATTGCCAATAAAATGTTAATCGTTAAAATCGAAAGCCATTCTTAAATCTGTCTGCCACAATTGCGCCTCGCGTCATTTATTCCCTTCCTGGTGGAGAATGGCAAATTTCGCGAATAATCAGCAAAAGTGCTTCAGATTAGGAATTGGCTGTCAGAAACGCAAAACGCAAGTAATGTTATACAGTCGTAACTAAGAGATGGTGAATCGAAAAATAAACATGTTTGTAGCGGGTAAACAAGTAACTAAACTATAGATGAAACAGTGTTTCGAATCTCACCATGGTCTTTTTGCCAGAAAGGAGACTTCCTGATGTTATCGGAATGGAGGGGTCGATCCGTTTGGAAAGTACCTGAAAACCATGCCACGGGTTGGCCTAAGCCTTGTGAGTGAAATTGGGTAGACAGAATCCTTAGGGGCTGTCTATAGCTGCGCTATCACAAAGGCACAAGTCACCGTGAGCGAGGGCTTGAGCGTGCTGCATGTTTCAAACTGCTGATCACGCTAGATAAGACGCTCTTTCCAGCAAACTGAAACTAAGGTCTGCCATCACGAAAGCACAAGTCATCTTGGCGAGGGCTTGAGTGTACCGGCCTTGTTCAGATTGTTCATCATGCTAGAAAACATGCTCTTGCCCAGGAACAAACGTCTGCCAGCATAGTTGCAGTATAAACCACAGGTGGGCTCTGTGGTTGTTGAATAAAAACAAATGTACCTGAGCAAGCGTCTGCAATAGGGATTGGCTAGCCGCCATAGTAGATGGGTATCCTTGAAATCGAGTGGCCAGCTATACTATTATAACATTTTTAGTGTGTGGTTATAAGTTTCCACTTGTACTTCTTTCTTTTATTATTATCTTGAGTGATGAATTCACATAATTCATTGTCTTCTTCGCATAAAGCCAATACGATCTCATTTCTTATATATTTCCTTTCATATTGGTTTCGAACGATTTGTTTTACATTACAATGGTAGAGGATAGCGACGTTTTCCTTTACAATTGTCTTCTGTGCAAACTTATACATGATTTATTATGTGAAATATGTTACATATATATACTTCAAAGCATATACATCCCTATATATGTTATGTGAAATATGTTACATATATATACTTCAAAGCATATACATACCTATATATGTTATGTGAAATATGTTACATATATATACTTCAAAGCATATATACCTAGCTTAAAAGCTGCCCTATTGGGCGGCATTTAAACTAGCTTCTAGACTTTCGGCTTGTTTCGGAGTTCGAACGTGCCTAAGTCTTTGCATATTCTGAGCACTGGAATTTCTCCTGGCTGCCATTTGATCTGGGTTTTCAGTTGCACGGGACTTTCTTTCCTTCGATGCAGCCTTGATTCTTTAGATTGCAATCTGGTCCTCTGTTGACAGAGATTTCCTTTTACGTAGCATACTAGTGTCGTATGCAATAGGCAAAAATAAATTACAAAAGAAGTCAAAACTGATCGCTGCATTTAAGTATTGCCTTAATATATATTAATTAATATTTTAATTTAGCTTGCCTTTTAAAAGCTCAACGATAATTCTTCTAATTAACTAAATTTAAAGACGATTTGGTGTACGCCAGTCCTTACTTTCCATATAAACAATTATTTTTATTTTATGGGTGACAAAACAGGGTACAATTTATAAGATAAAATTAATATAGTGTAAAGATGGGAAAATAGAAATTAGAATTAGTTATGCATTCAACATTTGAAGAGTTAGAGAAACATAATAGCTAAATAAGTAAAACTTATATTATGGAATCAATATGAAAAAATGGAATCTATATGAAAAGATGCGGGATTTCGCAATTAATTTCGATTATTCCCAAATTTATTTCCAAGTTATAAAATTGTTATCCTCCAAAAAAAGTCGTCGAAAACATCACGTAAAATATCGCTGAAAACATTTGCAGTAATGAATATTTGAAATCCAAAATTTCTGTGATGATGAATCGTGTCCGTTTAATTAAAAAAGTGTGACACAGTGACACACTGACATTGGCATTATATATATATATATATATATATATATATATATATATATATATATATATATATGTGTGTATATTTAGGCAGCAATTTTTCATTAATGCATGTTTCATTAAATAATATAGACAAGTTTTGTCTATTTATTTTAAGTAAGTTTCTTTCCTATTGTTTGATAAGCTTAATCACATTATCGTTGAAGGACGGAAGGAAATCATCATATAATGATAGACAACTAACTCGTGTATGCGAAATGCGGATTGTTTCGTCCGTGTATTGATTGATATATTGAAAAGTAATTGTCATCTTTGCTAATCGTCTTTCAATGATAATGTTATTAAACTTATCAGACAATATGAAAGGAACTTACTTAAAATAGACAAAACATGTCTATATTATTTAATGAAACATACATTAATATATATATATATATATGTGTGTGTGTGTGTGTGAAAAATATATAGAAAATAGGAAATAACTCGTTAGGTAAATAATCCAAAGTTCTTTAGTATTTTTGTTATTATTTTTAAAAAATAGTGCTCGATACAAAAGTAGAGCATAAATATAATTATTTACTTAAAAATATGATTCCAACACGCTACATAATTATTTGAATTAAAGTAAGCTCTGAAAAAAATTTCGCTTCAAGATGGAACAGAGCTTACTTTAATTCAATTTAATTCAAATAATTATATTGAAGTTTTCGGCTTTTGTTTTTAAACATGCGAACTCTTATGTAGCGTGTTGAATCATATTTTTAAATAAATAATTATATATATATATATATATATATATATATATATATATATATATATATATATATATATATAGTCAACTCACCCGTCGAGTTCGACGTATGAGGTCAAGCATATCAGTTCCCAGGAAACCAACAGCCCGACACTGGCACATGGGATTTGATTATAGTGGTGAAGGTTTCGTGCAGGACCAGCCACACTTTTATATATATATATATATATATATATATATATATATAAAGTACAGTGTAAATGTGTGTGTTTGTGCGTGTGAGTGTTCAAGCCACTCCTCTGCTTCCACAGGTCCGATTTCAATAATTCATTCGAAAGCTCTGCAAAACTTAGGCGTAGTGAATGATTTTCGTTGACCTCAGATTCTTTTTTCTTTTGTTGCCAGATTATGCGAGGTTAAAAATATATATTAATACATTATACTAGACATTATCGTTGATTTCATGGTTCAAGAGAAGTAACTTTAAATTTCTTTTTGTATCCCAAATTGCAGCTAGCTTAAAATTTTAAGCTACCTATCAAGTTGGCATCTATTTGTAAAAAAAAAATAACAATAGCTAATTTATGAATAAAATGTTAGTTTAATTTTTAGTTTCAAAGATTTCAAATAGTGAACATATCTTACTTTTGCGATGCGATAGCGAGCGGGCGGACGAGCGAGCGAAACCTGCAATTATATATATATATATATATATATATATATATAATTATTTATATAGTCTATGCGCGGTACTTATTAGAAAGTGCTCAATATCAGAGATAGAGCTAACATATTTGGTTGGATAGATGTGAGTTTGTGACCCTGGGTGAAAACTCACATCAATCAAACCAATATATATATATATATATATATATATATATATATATATATATATATTTGGTTGGATAGATGTGAGTTTGTGACCCTGGGTTTCACGCTTTATATATAGATATATATATGGAAAGATTAATTTGGATAGTGGATGTTATGGGTTTTGCAGGTTGGACAATGCATCTGTTTCCATTCAGTTGATTATTATTAATGACGTTATTATCTTTTTTGCAGTTGTATATTTTGTACGTCTTTCTTTTGGCGTTGCGCATGAGATGATAAGGATATTGTAGACTTTTGAAAGTGTTTTCTATGTATATTTATTCTTTATATAAATATTGGGTGCTGCTGATTCTTATCGCTCTGAAACAGTTTTGTGATATCAACGAACACTCGTTGCCGCTTTTATAATGTCAATGAATACTCGTTGTCACATTCGTAATGCTCGTTGTAGTAGAGACTTTGTAATCAAAGATTACAACTATAGCGTAGCGTTGATCAATACTGGTGACAGACACTTTCGAATAAGTCTCGCAGTAATAGTACTTGCTCGTTAGTAATCCGTATAGTAATCCGAATAGAGGAATAGTATAGAGAATAGCGATCCGTATAGTAATAGAGGATAGAATAGAAATGGCGATCGTTTAGTTGTCATGCTACATAGGCGTTTCCTCTATTTAATTGAATAATGGGATCGCCTGTGTTTGCCTGTGTTTGCTCACTGGCGATCTACGTTCAAACTCAAGTGTCGGCAGCGAAATTTTATAATAAATAAAAATCCGATAATTATTCCCAATTTAATTTTATTACAGTATTTAAGAACGCTAACAATCTATCCACTCTGAAAACCAACCACAACCACACAGACAGACACACCCATACATACAAACACACAATCAATCACACACATTCCTCGAATGCCTTCAAACGGACGTACCTTGGGGTCCTTGATTGCCCAGAAGAGGGAGAACAAGTCTCGAGTCTTGTTCGGTAGATGGGTGTGGAAGCACAAATAGTTGGTAAAGAAGGATGGGGCAGATGTGCGAAGCACAAATTTCGACCATCTCCTTTAAGGACAGATTCCTCAGAGGCCACAGACAGATTGCAGCCTTCTTCCAAACCGCTGACCAGTTCATTTCCAACTGGATATCGGCACCGAACAAGTGCCAGTGATCTATCCTAGAGTGAAACTTTTGTTAAAATAAATATCCTTATATTTGCAGTTCCTAAACAGAAGAAGATGGAAAGAAAAACGAACGATCAGAACATAGAGCAAATTTCTCTAACACATGATTATTAAAAAAAAAAACTTAAATTGAAGCCCTCAGCTACGGATAAAAAAATTAGGGTTCTAGATTGGTTGGCTAATTCATTTTCATTATTTACATAACGATACATTTTATAGACACATGGCACAGTGGATAAAGGCGTTGGTTAGATCCAGTGACAGGATTCAAAGAGTGAGAGTTCAATACCTGCTTAAGGCAGTGGAGAACTTTCAGAGGGAAATTAATAGGAAATAACTGTAAACTGACATCCATTAAAACATGGCACGTGGGACTAGAACAGTTTACCCCAGTGAGCGAAATAAAGAGTCCAGTTCGACATTCCAACCACCTGAAGAAGGCCGGAGCGTACAACGGCCGAAACGTCGTAATAAATATGGCGACAAAGATGCGGACAATAGTCCGAATAATGTAAATAATGTACATAATACCTCATCTCAGAAATATAGACAGATACTGGTTGATTTTGTTTCGCGTCATATCAACACCTCTATGGGTTACTTAATGCCGAAATCTAAATATTTTGTACAGAATTTTATTTTTTTTCGGAGAGATAATAATGATTTTTAGAGATACAAGTTTTACTAAATAACTCATAAATGGGTTGGAGAGAAAACGTGGATTTCTACCTTTGCCAAATGTATTTTTGGGGAAGTGCATATAAGAAATCCAACTGGAATTAGAACTCAGATCTCTGATTAACAATTAGAAGCCATTAGCCATTAATAGCAAATCCAAACTTACAGAACCTGAATGGATACTAGAATTAAAAAGGTTAATCCTAATCTACACAATAGTTAACAACGATAGACTACCGAAAGACATAGCAAAACTTGTTGGAATAAGTAATCCTTTCACATTTTGGCGAACTAGTCTAAATATTAGAAGGGTTAAATTCAGTAGATTTAGTCCTGATATATTTGATCATACAGTATAACCCGGATATAAGAGAGTTGTCGGGACCGGAGAAGAAGTTTCTTATATCCGGGTTTCTCTTATATCCGGGTTTGGTCTATTTTATATACATTAACACAGGCTCTTATATCCGGGTTTCTCTTATATCAGGGTCTCTTATATCCGGGTTACCCTGTAGTTGCAATAATAAGAAATTATCTTTTCAGGTGTTTTCTGTGTAGCCATGTTGTTGGTTGTTTGTCTTTGATAGTCTTTGTATGCTTATTAGTATTTGAAAAAAATTGTAGCCGTTGTCAGTGACTTTCTTGCAGTTTAGTGCGGCTATGTCAATATATTACCAGTAAAGTAGTTTGTAATTATGCGATATTTGGCTTCATTCATTGCCAATCCATTGGTTGGAGAATCGATGCACTTAAATGTCAAGGAAATGAAGGCAAACGCCGAAGCGATGTCCCGAAGAGGTAACAGTCAAGAGAAAATGAATGGCACTCAGATTCAACAAAGTCAATGACAATCGACAAACAACATGCGCTGGAAAGATAATAATGTTGATGAAATCCGGAAAAAAAAAGATAAAAATATTTTTTTAAAATTAAAAAGAGAAATAAAATGTTATTTTTTTTTTAATTAAATGCAAACGACAAAAATAGAAAATAGGAGTAAAAAGAATGAAATGCTCGTAACATTTTCTCTTCGTCAAACGCTGTCTTCAGCGGAACATTTTATATTACGGCGCGCTGGTTTCGTGTGAATTCAGATGTGGAAAAATCTTTAGTAAAAATGTCAACGATCGATCCTAAATGTCATTGAAAAAAATAGCAAATCCACTTCTAAAGGTGAGGCAACCATAGCGATTAAAAATGAAGAAAGAACTTTGATTTGTTATCAGTTTTTAATATTTTTTCAATTCAAAGTCTCCTTAGTTCTCTAAAGCGCGTTTACAAATGCAAACACGTCACGTAATTTTAACGTCAGTAGTTATACTGGTTTTAAAAATAAAATTATTTCCTCTTATTCATTTCTAAATATATATAAAGATTTTTTATCACTTTAAACGTTATTTTTAGTGACTATTTAAGTAGACACTTCGTTTATCTATTTATTAAACAGTATATTTATTTATTTTCGTTTACCGGTCTGAATGTTAGAGAAATGCGATTAAAGAAAAAATATGCACTCTCCGGCAGGATTCGAATTTGTGTCCCCCTTGGCAGAAAAAAACCGTCGTTAGATCCGACGTACCTAATCGATTCAGTCACGTCGTAGATTTGCCGATAGACAAAATTTGAACAGTGCCTTTAAGCAAAATATTTCTCAAAATTATCTCCCCTGTTTCTTATGCAAATTTTAAAAAAAATTGCTCCTCGAGAGAAGTAATGTATATTTTTATTTATTAATCCGTCAGATTTTTAGCATTTTAAACATTAATTCTGTGGATAGTGATTTTCTAAGCGTAGCTTAGATGTGGCACAAGGCTGAATTTAGGGGGCGCCCAGTGAGAATCGAACTCACTACTCAACCGTAATAGTTCTAGCGAGACAAGCTTGCTAACCATTACACCACCTCGAGGTACCCTCATTGTTTCTGTGGATACTTGTATTTTAGTAGACGCTCCGTGTACTTGTTAAATAGTATCTTTATTTATTTTCGCCTACTTGCCTGAATATTCGAGAAAGCTTTTTAAATAAAACTATGAGTATTCTTATTGTATTCGTAATAGCCTTATTGAATGGACAATGTGAAAAGAATTATAAGTTCAGACCACGTTTATAGGCGTTAATATTAGTGTTCCTTTTGTAATAGAAATTCAGTGTAAATCAGCCCCCCACCCCCCCGCCAATGGTATTTACAAATTTTCTTTCCTTAGTAAAAAAAAAAACAAAAAAACAAACAAATTAGAAATAAATAAATAAGGAAATATTTTTTAAAGAAGAAATATTTTTTAATTTCAAAAGTTTACTTGTAGTCCTGTGGCGAATTTGTCCTCAACGGACGGATCGTTAGGTCAAGAAACATGATGTAAGTCAAACATCCATGGTGGACCCCTTCCAATTTCTTTCTCTACCCCCTTCTATGTCTTTCTGTTTTACTCTTTAGGTCCCTCTCTCTTTTTGTTTCCCTTTTATAGAATTGGGCACTCACCATACATAGGTAGGTTCAAGCGTATTAATATATATATCATCACTTGATAAGACACAGAGTGTGTTGAAACAAAATGGCTATTTTTGTAGTGATTTTATAACATACTTATGTTATAATTTTTTTTTAAAAATAATTATATATATATATATATATATATATATATATATATAAAAAAGATATTTTGTAGGTACAAAATTTAATGATCGAAATAAAAGTATAAAATTTAATATTACAAGACATATTAAAACAGTATTAAATAATAAAAAAAAAACTCAACAACAAGGGGCAGGGGAAAACCAGTTTCGCTCCCGCTCGTCAGGCTTCCACAGGAGATTCAAAATTAAGACAGAGAAATGTACAATAGGTGGAGAAAAAAAAATTACACACATATATATATATATATATATGTTCGTATATATTTTGAAGGAATATGTGCAAACAACGTGAGTGTTTGCTGGGGCTCCTTGTCATCTGCCTCTAGTTCCTTCTTGCATATATACAGGACGAGCGGGAGCGAAACTTTTGCATATAGTACTTGTTGTTGAGTTTTTTTTTATTATTTAATACTGTTTGTAGAACGACAGTACACTCACACCATCGATCACGCTGACTTGTGACTTCGTGCTAGCACAAACAAACAATAGTTTAATGAAACCAATTTCACTAAGAAATATTGGGCCAACCCATGGTATGGCTTTTAGACACTATTTTGCGGTGTCGCAATCCGAAGATTGAATAGACTGCACTAGAGATAGTTTCACCCAACACTGCATATTGCTACAAAACTAAAACATTGACCTGAAAGCTCAAGTAATGCTCTTAAACAGCCTCATCAGATGGCGTCATATCTGTTCAGAAATATCTAAGCTGCCAAGTGTACATAACGACTTTCTAAATTCAGTGGTTAAAATTGTTTGAGCGAGTTAAGATTGTGAATCTTGGCGAAGATCACATTTCTTTGAACCTTGTGGCCTGATGCTACAGAAACAAAAACAAAGAACTGTATTAATAACAGCAACCACTTGAAGAAAAATTACAGCAGCATCAACTAAAATGGATATCACATGTAACTATTTACCCATAGCTGTGGGCAAGAGATGCATTGATACCTTTTCCAATCGTATTCGCCCGGACGCGACAGCAATTCTAAGTAGGCTGTCTGATTCCTGAATCTTAGCCACTATCCATTACTCCTATGAGGCACTGTGAAGTGGCGAGGTACCGGAAAGCATTATGAAGAATGTAACATAAAACGAAACAGCTAGAAAAAGTCATGTGCAATCCAGCAGCAGGCAAAAAACAAAGCAAAAAAAATGGATTGAAAGAGAGTAAGTATATATTGATATTCTGACATCAACATCAAGCTAATTTATAACCTTTTTTCAAATCTGGTTGAAAAGTCTATGTTGAATATACAATGAGATGTACACCTTCATAATGCATCTATCTATCTATCTATCTATCTATCTATCTATCTATCTATCTATCTATCGCCATCCACATACAAGCCTGTTTCGCTGTATTACGGCTAATCAGTGCGGCTAGACATCCGATTGCTTCAAGCCGGGATCGAAACTCGATCGATTTGGCATCAGCCAAGATTCTAACACAAACTATCTGCGCACGGCAGAGAAAGGGGATTTTATTATATACAAACCCCAGCAGCCAAGAGTGCTCAATTCATTACTGAAGAGCGTTGCGTAAATAGCAGGAGTAGCCACTGTTTTTAAAAACCCTTTTCCCCAAAGTGCTCAGTGTGTGTGTGTGTGTGTGTGTGTGTGTGTGTGTGTGTGTGTGTGTGTGTGTGTGTGTAAAGAACTAATACATTTTGTACTTTTGAAATAAAGCTATAAAATCTCCGGTGGCATCATTTTGGTCCCGGGCAGTTGCAGGTTGAACTTGTGATCACAGTGAGTAAAAAACGCCATTTTTAAAAGCCTTTTGAGGGAATCCAAATGGCTTACTGTAAATCTTTTACAATCTCACTTCTGATGAGTTAAAATGTTGTTCGAAACAAAAGGGGGTGTTTTTTACCACGTCCACAATTTAAAATCACGTGATTTCTAAATTTGTCATAATTTTAAACTTGTAAACTTGCAAATTCTTTTAAAATAGTTCAGTTCAGTTATGTGCAAAGCGTGCTACACGCTTAAGCGACCATGTATTGAAATATACATGACTAACGAAGCAGATTTTCCCCGCAGTAGGTTGCCATTTCTTTCTGCGGTAGACCAGTTGCTATCCAAAGCTATAGAACCCGGTCTGCCCTGCTATTTTACTATAGCGGGGAAGGAGGAAGAAGAAGATACATCATAACTTTCCCAAAGGGTATTAGCACGTAAGTGAATGTAATGGATTCAATTGACATTGGATTTGAATATTTGAAGATTATAGCTATCACTGAAGCAAGTAAGAGGGAGTTCCAATATGACGGTGTGGTAGGTAACGCAACAACTCAACTGATGATAGCAGGTAGGAACAAAGAAAACCAGTGTCGCACGTCCAACCTTCTCATGAGCCGAAAGCTCTCTGATTCGAAACAGCAAAACGAGCCTGCTTTATACAGCCGAGGACCGACCACGATTTGCATGCGAATGACGAGACAACGAGATTTCGCGTTAACTAACCGAGACCGCCCGGCATAAAATATGGGCGCCGCCATTTTGGTTTCTTTTGCCGTTGGAAGGACCAGAGTTTGCATACTGCACAGATTCGAACGCGTTTCCGAGGTAAGCCATTTTCACAATTTTCCCCACAGACGGGAAGTGCAAGACATGAAGCTTTGGAACTCGAAGAGACAGCTACATTTAACTGTTTCAATATTGATTCGAACTCGGTTCTCTGATTCCTAAATCCGAGCCGCTATCCATACGTTGTTTATAATTTTAAAATAGTTCCAAAAAAATAGGATGAGGAGAGAGGTAGCCTGGGGATGTGACTGTAGGCGATGAAATAATAGTAATGATGACCTTTTATTCACTGGTCAAGAGGAGGGAGATGAATTTTTTCAAGAGAGGAACAAAGAAAAAGAAAGGTGAGAGGAGAAATGAAGTGAGGACTGGAGAACATACACAATTCCATATATCTACATACATCAGTTATGTGCCATGTGGGATACACGCTTAGGCGAACATGTAGCATTCGATACATGACTGACGAGGCAGATTTCTTTTCCCTTTCAGTAGGTTGGCATTTCTTTCTGCGGAAGACCGGTTGCTATCCAAGGCTACAGAATCCAGTCTGTCCTGCTCTTTACCCATACCTGAATGTAATGGATTCGACTGGAAAGTCAGTCAGTTATGTGCCTTGCATGATACACACTTAGGCGATCATGTATCTTTCGATACATGACTGACGAGACAGATTTTTTCCCGCAGTAGGTTGCCATTTCTTTCTGCGGTAGACCAGTTGCCATCTAAATCTATAGAACCCGGTCTGTCCTGCTATTTTACCATAGCTGGGGGTGGGATTGATACCTTTCTCAATGGTCAGTAAGTTATGTGCCATGCATGATACATGCTTAGGGGATCATGTATCGAAAGATACATGAATGACGAGGCAGACTTTTTTCTCACAGTAGGTTGCGATTTCTTTCTACGGTAGACCAGTTGCCATCCAAGGCTATAGAACTCGTCCTGTCGTGCTATTTACCCATAGCTGGGAGGGAGAAGATTCATATATTTGCCAAGGGTATTGGTACGTAAGTGAATGTAATGGATTCGATCGGAATTCACTATATTCACTTATGTTCTAATACCCATGACAAAGCCTATTGCTAACTTCTTCAGAATGTTTTACATATATATTCGATAGTTACGCGATATTTGTGAAGGTATTTAGTATTTCCATTCTTGTTTACAAAATAGGTTTTCTCTTTCGTGGTCGATGATTTGAAGTACTTTTGAAATATCCCCGGATACGCCTAGTTAGAGCGGGAACTAAAACAACGAACAACGATTGGTTTGAAATCATTTGATAAAAATAGAGACATAATTTAAAAGCTCTTTGCCAATTTGCCGAAAGCGAAAAATGTGCAATAAACTGACACCTTTGATGTACGTGTACGTAACATGTAAATTAAGAAAATCGCTTTGGAACGAATTCAAGAATACACAAAAATCAGTGGAAAGAACAGTGTTACGGACGAGTCGAAGAGATGTCAACATCGTTCAAATAACAGACATATTTTTAAATCTATTTTCCTTCGGACGTTTTTTATTTATAAACTTCTCAGTTGCCATGCCTTCATGGGAAAGATAGTGGAACCGTTTCGCACTGTCTTCTCCATGGTTTGAATTCAGAGATATCCTTCTCTTAGATTAGTTGAATTCAGAGATATCCTTCTCTTAGATTAGTTGAATTCACAGATATCCTTCTCTTAGATTAGTTGAATTCACAGATATCCTTCTCTTAGATTAGTTGAATTCACATATATCCTTCTCTTAGATTAGTTGAATTCACATATATCCTTCTCTTAGATTAGTTAAATTCAGAGATATCTTTCTCTTAGATTAGTTGAATTCAGATATATCCTTCTCTTAGATTAGTTGAATTCAGAGATATCCTTCTCTTAGATTAGTTGCCAATTTATAGTGCTGTTTAATCCCAAGGTGAAGTAGAGGTGGATACCCCATGAGGGATATATGTTGCACAAGGCCGAGTTTACCGTGGCTTCTCCTAGCCCGTAGGCTCGGCCAAAAATATTCCCGTAGTACCGGCAAAAGCGGGTTCAGGGCCTGTCTACCTCCCCGGACGAAACTCTGCCCTTCGGCACAGCTTCGTCCGGGTTCCTCTCTCTGCTCAAAGGCAAGGGAAGTTCGACAACAACGGACAGGCTATAGCACTGTTCAAGAGGAGGGTTCATACCTAATCAAATTCCTTAAGACAAAAAAAATGAACGCAAATCTAAATCATGAAATTTGAACGCGATTCGCTGATTCCACTCCCCGCGTTATATCCGTTTGTTTTTCACAGTGGTATTCACCATGTTCAAGGCACTGGAGCCACTCAAGTTAAGAGGGATACAAAGTAAGAGCTACAGCTTATGCGTATATGTGTGGAAGATAACAGATAAGATTATAGTGATTGTTATGCTACATGCATACGCTATAAGAGACACAGAGGTGATTAAGTGTAGTAAATGGAGACTAGTGATACAAGCGGAAAGAAGAGAGGATATCAGATGGAGCAAGTGGTTGCTTAAATAATACCCAGAGGATTCAGTTTGAAAATACCAAGCAAAAGATAGAGAAATGTTTCGTCTTCATAGAAGCACCTGGCAAAGGTGTTTGTCTAGCAGTAGACTAGTGATCAGTGAGGATTATGAATCTGTGTGAAGTGTTTGTATCAGTTTTGTTCAGAGGTAGGATAGTAATTGCAATTCATAGAAAGGAACTAATGCTTTATTGAGGTTATGTACTCTCAGCTCTATATAAGGGTGGGGTGAAAAGTTCCTAGTCTGACTAACAAACAGATTTCTGTGTACATTTCCAGGTATACCAGTATTTAAGTTGACATGTCCCAGAAAGGGATATATTTGAACGAAGTAGCTAAGTGGTTTTGGCTACTATAACCAAGTAGAATACGGTAGCAGTAATTGACTGGTACACGTCGTAGTCACAGGTAAGTAGTGTAGATCAATGGCGTAGTCCAATGGGCATCGTCATAGACTTAGCTCTCAGACTAAGGTTCTTCTGACTCTCCTACACGTCCGTCGGTATTTATGACGGACACCAGCCAATCATATTCCAGTGAGGGGGAACACAGGTGTATGCATATTCCATTACATCATAAGTGTTCAACGAAAACCTCAAATTTAACTAGTAACGACTTTTCATTTAAATGGACAAAATTTGGGATACTAGTGTTACCAAATGACTACAGAAAGTGGGTTTAGACATGACATTCATGCTGACATGGTTGCTAAATTAAGGAATGATGTTCCAGCTTTATCAACTGTGTAAAAGCAGGAAGCAGAATTTAGGAAGGGAAGGGTGAGTCTTGAAGATGTCCCAAGGTCTGGATGTCCTGCAACTTTGAAAAAATTGATCCTGTTTACCACACGGTGATTTGTCTATAAATCAAATAACCAAAGCAATTAGCACACCCAGTGAGAGAGTTGAGAATATTCCGCATGGAATACATGGTATGACAAAGGTTTTCTGCTTAGTGGGTGCCACGTCTTCTGATACCTGATCAAAAGTGCACCAAGCTGATTGTATCACGGGACAAACAATCAATCCATGTTGTGGGCATACCCATCTTCATCTGCTCCAAAGAAGACCAATATCGATTCCTCTGCAGTGGATGTAAAAAAATCTCGTGTTTATTGACTATTTTTCAAAAGGGTCAAAGCATCAACGGAGAGTAATGCCAACTTGATGAGGCAGCAAGGAATGGCTATTAAGACAAGGGAAACTGATGAAAGGCGTTTTGTTCCATCATGACAATTCTCAAGCACACAAGTCATTATTTTTAATGGCTGTTGTGCATAGCCGTGGCTTTAAACTGGTGTATAACACTCTCTATTTTCCTAATGTGACTATCATCTCTTTTCCAACATGAAAAAAAACGCTTGAATGGGAATCAGTATTGTAGTGATGATGACGTCATTTCCTCTCTTGATGGCTTTTATTATCATCAGGACGAAAAGTCTTCTTTGAGCATCAGCTCAAGATGAAGATTAGATCGGATAGAAAACGATTGCATTCGACAGTCTTTAGCGAAACGTGGGTGAAAGAAGCGAGCTTGCTTCGTGTGAACGGGGCTAGCCTTGATTTTCTCTTCTAGGTCAACCTATTGCACATCGGGGTGGCTTCCTGGAACCCTCCCTTGGTTAGGTTAGACAAGCTTCAGTGTACCTAGTTAATGTGAGTAAGTGTTGTTCTGGCCTGCATCCCGGCCGTTCTTTGGTTATGATCCAAGTCGAGATTTCCAACCTCCCCAGTTTGTTTTGACCCCCCCTTTCATCTCGACTGGGTCAGTTTTATATTTTCCATTCAGCCTAATATTTTATACTTTTTCCTCTCCCTTAGCGCGAGAAAGCGTCTCTTGATTTGTCCCCTGGGCAGAATACAGCGGTCTCTCTGTTTTATGGGTTGGACGGTCCCTACTAACATCAATTATGTTTAGTTTGTATTTGTGTTTATTTTAAGTTTATTATTGGGTTCATTTCCTCCCCTCTCATTTTATCATTAATAGAATTGTATATATATATATATCATCATTAAAATTTTATGGCATGGGCGCGATTTTGGTAGGTCTCCCTTGAGAGCACGTGGTATTATAATGGTTGAAGGCTTGTTTGGTGATGGACGAGTTCTTTTGGTGAATGAGTAAAATGTAATATACGAATGGGTCATGAATCTGATTAGCTAGGTATAAGATAGTTAGTGTTGACCAGCCTCTATCCTTCCCCTTTATTGGCCCCGTGCCACAATTTGTACTTTTTGTACGAATAAATATCAGTCTTCTTTGAACAGCAAGTTATCAATTTACCTGGAAAGAAACAATGCAGTTATTTAGAGGAAGAATTTAAATAAATACGTGCAAGTTTTTACAGCTCTAGCACCATGCTTTCATAATCAGCCAATGTACCTTTAAGTCCACCCTCGTAGAAAAGGAGAGGTTTTTATTTACTTTGGGTGGAGGAAATTTTCTAACCCCCTTACCAACGAACATGTTAATACCTCGGGGTTTATTAATTTTGAACTTATCATTACTGTAACTATCAAATATAGAATAGTTTTGTAAAATTATTTCCATTATCTATGCGAAATATTAGTTGTATAATTTTTGAAGAACTCTTTTTAATTATTTCGAAGTTTTACATAAAAATACAGTGGATTTAATTTGTTCCGGACGTCCGTTCGTGACTCGAAATTTTCGTGAACCGAAACTATTTTTCTCATAGGAATCAATGTAAAATGAATTAATCCGTTCCTTGAGCCCAAATTATTGCTTCTTTAAACTTTTACAATAATACCCGTGCTCAAGTTTATACGCAAAACCAATAAAAATCATTAAATCTAAGAGAAAAAAGATAAACACAATACTAAACAGATAAAGTATAGACGAATTTTATCGAGTCTGTACGGAGATTTGATGTAGTAAGTGAAGGGTCGTATGGAAGGGATGCGCTGTTATTGTTTGGAAAGAAATTCCTTTTCCACAAAAAAAAAAACAAAAAAAAAAACGGAAAAAAAACATCAGGTCTTTCTGTGGTTTCTTGTCTCAGTAACTATGTGTCTAATGAGATTATGTTTTGTCTACGTTTTAAAATGTTTCTGAAGAGAGACATAGCATTGTCAATGGAAATGCTTATGCTGCTACTTGTTGGTGCTTTGTCAAGCTGCTATCATTCCACGAAACTTTTCACCTTAATCCATTTGGAACAAATTTCCCCGGCTTGCGTTGTTGTCGTTCTAGACCGGAAACGATTTTTTGTTTGGAAACTTTATTCGTGATGGTCGGCGTTCGTGACCCGAAGTACCACTGTAACATAAAAATTTGTGCTATACTCTCATAAATCCTAAAATATTAAATGACTAATTTACATTTTTGTTTTTGTAATTAAACCTGGTCTACGCTGTTAGCTCAACTCGTATTTTTAGAAAAATACACATGCGTTTACTAAAAGATTCAATCAAGAATTGAAAGTAGCCAATGAATGTTGAAGGTTTCTCGAAATAAGAATCACTTAGCGAGCATAAACGTTCTTTAAACTCTTAAACTCTCCAGGTCTTAAAATCAAATAATCTATTCGCTTCCAAAGAAATTATCTTTGTTGACAGCGACGTAACGTAAATATTTTCTAAATTATTACTACAAATAAATTGCGAGCAAATGTTTTATAATTACAATACCAGAGGCTGATTAAGTCGTAAAAGTCGCCATAGAATTGTGCTTCGGGCGACGCTATTCTGAAACAAAAAATTCATCTCAAACTAAAATGGCGGAATTAGCCGCCAGGGTATAAAATAAATGAGCCTCGTCCTTGAATGATGGCGGGAAAATGATAGTTTTGAACTTCCTCGAAATTTAAATGTAAATATTAAATCAAAGATGGAGGCAATGTATAAAATATATTGTTTAGAGACAAGTGAATTCATGTTACAAGATATATTATTATTATTATCGTTTAGAAATTTTCAACATATTTTCACAGCGAATAAAAGTTAATTATTTAAAAAAAAAAAATCTACCGAAGCTTAATGGCCGTTGTTATTTATCAGTTTTTTTCACAATATGGAGATAAATCATGAATTCCATCGCCAGAGAAAAACAGAGCTTAAGGATCGAACATTGTTGGCTGCTCGGTTCTAATATTTATTTTTTCTGAAAATGTTAGTGTTCAGAAAGTGTTTCTTCGGTGCATATAAATACATATATACACAGAAACAATAAAATTATATCTATCTATCTATCTATCTATCTATATATATATATCTATCTATATATATCTATCTATCTATCTATCTATCTATCTATCTATCTATATATATATATATATATATATATATATATAAAGACAAAAAAAAGAAAATTAGAAAAAACACAAGAAAAATTTAATAAAATCTTAACCGCAGTACCTTGTCAGCCATTTTTAATGAAACTGCTGGCCAAATACACAATTGAAGCTTAGATCGATAAACAACGTAATAAAAAAATACTACCAAATGTTGGTCAGTTTTTATCTTTATTTTCTCGGGAAACTAAAGCCTCTATACGAAGCCTAGAACGGCTCATGATCAAACATGATAGCCATTAGTTGCCTGTTATATTTAATAATATATGTTTGAACAATGATCAGCTGGCCTTTGTAGACTAAATTATATATATATATATATATATATATATATATATATATATATATATAAGCGTTTCAACCCCAGAAAGGTGGGAAGACACTAACACGCAAGGGATTACATAGAGTTGGAGCGAGAACAAATAGGAGTGATAGAGGAAAGGATGAAGAGAAGGATAGAGGATAGATCAGGGCATCTAAAGACGTCGATTGATATTACATTTGAATAGTGGAATATTATAGCTATCAGGAAAACAGGAAGAGGGGAGAGAGTTCCACAGGCGAGAGGTGCGAGACATGAAGCTATTGGAGTAGAAGAGACGGCTACATTTAACAGTTTCGACAGTGTAAGTGTGAGAGCGAGATGCCAGCTTGTAGAACGCTTGTGACGTCACCCCGGCCTCTCTGCCCCCCGGGCTCTCCTGTGACGACCAATGTGACTTGGTATTGGTCGCGGCGCCAAATGTGACGTGATCCTGCTGTCACGGCACCCAAATGTGACGTTCTAACCCTTGGCTGATTGGGATTGGAATCTGGTTAGATTCGGTATCAGCCTTGTCGCTCCCAGCTCACCTCCAACGTCTGGTTACCGAAGTAACTACTTTGACTTCTAGTCTAACCTACCCACATTGTGATTTGATCTTAGGTAGACGAAATCAATCAGTCGCCGGGCCGTAATGCAAGCCGAATTCGAGCAAAGGTGACACCGCACAAGTATATGTAAAAGAAAATAAAGTAACAACTCGAAAAGTTCAAATGTGTTAAAAAAAGAATAACAAATATTTTTATATCTGGTTGCTGAATACAGGACTGAATCTTTCTCCCAAACCGCTAATATGGATACGTGACACTTGCATTTGTTAGGCGAGTCTTGATATCTTAAGTTGTTCTTCAATAACTGTTTTTTTTTTGTATCTTCAGGCGATATTCGTAAAACTTGTTTTGGTGGTGTGAGTCTAAGTCGTTCTTCAAAAATAAATTGTTTTTGGTTAGAAGTCGAAGTCGGAATGCGTGGATCTTCAGTCAGCTTCCTCCGAGGCTGGTCTCAGAGCTCACAGCTCAACTCTGTCTGCGTCTGCGTCTCTTCGGAACTCTGCCGAACTCTCTAACTCCAACTCTCCAACTGCCGTCTACTCGCTGCGACTCTGTTTATATGGACGCCGACCAAAACCGGGTGTGGCCTGTCGGGGTTTGAGTTCCTCGATAATTCTAAATCCACAATAAGGATTTTCTTTGTTTTCGGACAGGAAAATTTATCACTTTCCATTTTTAGAAGTCCATTACTTTCTGTCCCAGAGGGGTTCTTAAGAGAATCGTCCTCCCAAATTCTTCCTTTCTCATATTGGTATCTCACACCAATCCCCACAGAGGACGTCAACAGGTTTCCCTTCTCTCTCACAGTGGTATCTCACACCAATCCCCCCAGAGACGTCAACAGGCCTCCCCACCTTCTCATATGTTTACCTTCGCCCACCGCTCACGCCACCACTCAGCCAATGACGCTCGGCAGCGCGGGTGTTTACAATTATCGCTCAAAGGAAAAAAAATCTTCCTTTTTTCTTTTCTTTCTTTTCCCTACACCAGACCCCTACAACTCGTAGTGCGGTCCTTAATCTCTATCTTATCCGAATGTCATCTGGAATTTATCAACGAGATTTTCGCCAGCGTCAAATGAGTGGTCAACTGGACGTCTTCGCACTCTGTATCCAATTATCTGTCCCGGTAACAAATTTTTTGTCATGTCCAGGTCTGGACAATAAAACAGGTGGTCTCTTTCCAAAAACAAATGATATCTCCGAAAGATAGTTAATGGTTTATTCTTTTCCCTTTCTCTCCTTTCTCTCTGGGGTGGCCTCAGCTGATGCCTTTCTCGGTCAGTGCGTGACCTGATTACCATTATCTTCCAGCTTCTGTTTCGTAGGCCACTTGACCAATTTGAAATTTTCATTATTGCCATAGGCAAGATTGCTATCTTTTATTCGCCGCTTCGTAGCATAAATTAATTCCGACAGATCCGAGATCTTACGAATTTCCTATCTTCTGTGAAAAAAAAATACTTTTCTTCGCAAATGAAAATAAAATCTTGACCACTTTTCTTTGTTAAAAAAAATAACATCGCTCAGTATGTCTTTTCGTGATAGCTTCTTCTGGCTTGAATTATATCTCGCTTTTAATTTTCACGCGACCGCTAAATAGTGTCACGCGCTTAAATTCATGAAGTTTGGGAACCAGCGAAAGTAGCTCCTCGGAGCAGTTACCATGAAAGTATTTGTAAAAAAGACAGAGGGAGGCGACGGCATGACTGTGAGAGAGCGACTGTAGACGAGATGTCAGATCAGGGCCAATTTCGTTGCATATCGGTCTGTGGATCTTATCAAGAACCTTGAGACAAACATAAAGGGCACCTGACCATATATGGCCGCAATATTCCATGCAAGGGCGAATGGTTGATTTGTTGATTTGAAGGATCGACTTCGGCGAGAAAAAAATTCCTGGCGCGGCACAGGGAGCCAACTTTCCTTGCGGTGGACGAAGCTATTTGTTCCATCTCAGGTCAGCAGTCAATATGAGGCCGAGTAGTCGCAAAGAGGAGATCTCGAGAAGTTGATCGTCAGACATTCTAATGGGGAACAGGGATGGTTCTCTGTGGTGATTAATAGAGAGCAGTTTTGTTTTTGAGGCGATAAAGTTAACCAGCCAATTCCTGCCCCAGTTCACAACCGATTGGCGGTCCTTTTTGAGACGAACAGATGGGTTAGTTTTGTCAAGAACACTAGATTTGTTTTTGAAACAATAGTAAATTGCAGTGTCGTCCGCGTAGATGCCTACTTTGGAATCTATGACGTCAGGAAGATCGTTGATGAAGATAAGGAATAGAGTAGGGCCTAGGATGAAGCCTTGGGGAACACCTGCGATCGTCGGATAAGAGCTGGAGGAGAATCAGTTGAGAACGACCTTCAATACACGGTTTGACAGAAATGATTGTATTAAAACATAGGTGATTTGATCTCTGAGACGAGGTATTATGATTACTTGCATTATTTACATTATTCGGACTGTAACCCGCATCTTCATTGCCATATTCACAACGTTTCGGTCGTTGTACGCTCAGGCCTTCTTCAGGTGATTGGATCTCTGAGATGAGGTATTATGATTACTTGTATTATTTACATTATTAGAACTGTTATCGTCATTTTCATTGTTCTATATTCACAACGTTTTGGTCGTTGATTCGAAAACCCCGCCCTTTACTCGTGATGGAAATGTTAATAGTCTATTACGAAGATTTCCATAGGCTGTAACTCTTATTTTCTGTGATTACTCATAAAAATGCCTTAACAATGGACTATTCCATACTTAATAAATACTGCGCCTCACGAGTAGGCCAGGAGTCAGTCAGTCATTCACTTTTGAACAGACTGCTTGGTTTGAACTCTCTTCCTACGGGCGGGAGGAACCCGAAAGAGGCTACGCCGAAGGGCGAAGTCTCCTTCGGGGAGGTAAAACCGGCCCTGAACCCGTTTATACGGGTTCAAATGGGCTATTTTTTGGCTGAGCCTAATGGCTCGGGAATGCCCACGTTAAAAAGGCCTTGTGCCACATGACACCCTCGTGTGGGGGGGGTGACTGAATATTGTCAGTCAGTCGTTCACTTTTGAACCGACTGCTCGGTTTGAACTCTCTTCCTACGGGCGGGAGGAATCCGAAGGAGGCTACGCCGAAGGGCGGAGTCTCCTTCGGGAAATAAAAACCGGCCCTGAACCCATTTATACGGGTTCAAATGGGCTGTTTTGGCCGAGCCTAATGGCTCGAAGGTGCCCACGTTAAAAAAACCTTGTGCCACATGACACCCTCGTGGGGGGGGGTGACTGAATATCGTCAGTCAGTAGTTCAAGTGAGTCAGTAGTTCAAGTGAGTCAGTAATTCAAGTTGAGTCAAGAGTCGAGTCAGAGGCAGTCCGGAACAGAGTCGCGTTTAGACAATTACTGAAAGACATTGGAATAGTGATACTGGTCGAGACTACATTGTTCTCTCTACTAAACCTGATTGTTCATACTAACACTTCTATTTCTCTGTATATATTCCTGTTTGTAATATATCTGTGTTATTCCATACCTGTGTTCGCGTTCTTCTTTATTGGTTCTACCTTGGACTATCACCGTGGTACAAGGAACCGGACCATAACACCAAGTTAAATTAACATAAGTCGCCTCGGAAGAAATTCAGACTACGTTTCTCGATTTTCTTTTCACTGCTGAAAACAGTTATGCTAATTCGCACGTCCATTTAGTCAATTTTTAGACGCAGGAAGATGTGGACTCAAGCATTTCCTTATTGTATTATTACTAATTGTATATAAGTAGTCTCATCCAAAGATAGAACTCTTTATAACCCTTTATAACTGCTATGCTACCTTGCGATTCTATTTTACATATCTACAATGCAAGATGTCGATTAATGCATTTCCTTAGGGTATTAATGATAAACGAACATAAGTAACTTGAAGCTTATTTCGAACATTGTCCTCTGTTTTCTTTTTTGTTCGTACAAGTAACAGTTTACGCCACTCAGTGCGTACCCTGGAGATAAATACCCTTGATTCAACATCTCAAGTCAAATTGCGTATAGTGGAAAATGGCATTTTTGGAAACCCAGTCAAACGTACGGATGCGATTTTAGAACTCCCAAGTTTTTCCCTGCTTTCCATATATCGAAAAATAAATCATTTGATCGCTTGACTCAATTAGAACATCAAACATGAGATAAATTGGAGAACTGAAAAAAATAATAATAAAAAACATTTTCTTTACCGTAATTCGGAAGATCAAAGTCAAGAAAAATTTTTATTATATCTCAAATAATTTTTTCTCTACTGTTTTTTTTTTTTTAAATCTTTTTTTTTATCCTGATAAGAAAATAAGATGAAAAAAAAATTTTACAATCTGATTTTAAAATCATATTTTTGAATACAGTGAGAAGCTTTTATTTGTTAACAATTTTTCCATCAATATTTGGCATAAAATAACATAGAAGCAATCATTCCAAAATCATTATTGTTTAAGGGTTTCCATTTTGGTGTTAATGCAATCCGATAAAAGATTTCTTCCTTAACATGAAATGATTTTCCTCCTTTCCGTGTGTAACAAATCCGGGGGTTAATTTGCACCTGGTTTTTAAACTTATTTATTTTTTCGATTGATGGCACGATTTTTTTTTGTGATGAAAAGATTTCCTTGAAAAGGAAGACGTTATAATAGCCTTCAATCGAGGTGTTTCGTATAATTCAACACCAAATTTGAACGAGAAATTTAATCTCAGAGTTCGCAAATACAAAGAAAAATCCCCAGAAATAAATAAAAAAGAAAAGTTATGTATAAAGGGAAAATTATATATATATATATATATATATATATAACACAACAGAAGAAATAACAAGTATATAACAAAGAAATAAACTCCAAAAGTGAATTGTGTTTTCTGTAATTTTTTATACACTAATATATCGAACAAAAAATACTATTCATAAATATGCATATTAGTATGTTATTGGCACACACACACATATATATATATATTCGACGTATGTCCCTAGGAAACTGACGGCCCCACGCCAGCACATGAGATTTGTTGAAGGTTTTGTGCAGAAGCATCCACACTTTTTGAAGGGCTGAATACAGAGACCTGGTGCACTACATGCCACAAGGTCCGCAAATGACCCTCCGCAGGTTTTGAATTCAGAGTTGTACTCCTAGACCAGTTGCCATCCAAGGCTATAGAACCCAGTCTGTATTTACCCATATTTACCCGGAGGGAGAAAAAGAGGATTCACATCTTTCGCAAGGTATTAGCACGTAATGAGTTCAATTCCAGTCGAATATATATATATATATATATATATATATATATATATATATATATATATATATATATAAAATTGAAAGATGTATATATATATATATATAGCCATTTTGACATAAAAATATATATATATATATTAGCCATTTTGACTTAAAATATATATATATATATATATATATTAACCATTTTGACATAAAAACATCACTGAAAACCTTTTGATTAATTCAGCTACAAAAGAACAGGTTGAAATATATATATATATATATATATATATATATATATATATATATATATATAAAAAATGCAAATTAACCCCTGGATTTGTTACACGGATATATATATATATATATATATATATATATATATATATATATATATGTTTGTATTTTTATTACAGAATCTTGCTTGTTAGATACAAAAAAAACTTGTTGTTTTAGTGATCGCTTTCTCTACCGTTTCTATGTTGATAACACGATTAAATATCCTTTAATCAGATAATTTTCTTGTCTCGTTTTCTAATTGATCCTTTTATTCGAATGAAGGGGTTAACATTTTGTTCTTTAAAAAGAATTTGACTTTCTATAGTTTCTTACTTTGCGCAAAATCATTGCCGACTCGAGTCACTTCCTCAGGTTGTCGGTGCGTATTATTCGAAACCTTTTCCGTTTGGATGCTTTTTTGAAAATGTTCAGCTGTTGCGAAACCTATTGATACTTGGTCATTTCTGAGCCTTTCTTACTTTCAATATCTATCTATCTATCTATCTATCTATCTATCTATCTATCTATCTATCTATCTCTATCTATCTCCTTTCTCTGTCTCTCTCTGTCGCTCCCTTTCTAGATATATTTCTTCATATATCTATATATATCTATATATACAAATCTGCTCTTTCTCCCTCAATATCTATCTATCTATCTATCTATCTATCTATCTATCTATCTATTTTCTCTGACTTTCTCTGTTTCTCCCTCTCTCTTTCTACATCCCTCTCTTCATATATCTATATATAGAAATCTGTTTTCTCCCTCAATATCTATCTATCTATCTATCTATCTATCTATCTATCTATCTATTTTCTCTGTCTCTCTCTCTGTTTCTTCCTCTCTCTATATATTCTCTCTCTATTCATCTATCTATATCCCTCTCTTCATATATCTATATATATCTATATATAAAAATCGGTTCTTTCTTCCTCCATATCTATCTATTTATCTATCTCTTTTCTGTTTCTCTCTGTTTCTCTCTATATATTTTTCTCTCTTCATCTATCTATATATAAAAATCTGTTCTTTCTCCTTCCATATCTATCTATCTATTTATCTCTCTCTCTTTCTCTCTCTCTCTCTCTCTCTCTATATATATATATATATATATATATGTGTGTGTGTGTGTGTGTGTGTGTGTAAATTATATTGAGAGAAAAAAAAGATATATATATATATATATAAATATATATATATATAGGGAGATAAATGATATATATATATATATCTATATATCATTTATTTCTCTCTCTCTCTCTCTCTCGATATATATATATATAATGTTTTCTCTCAATATATATATATATATATATATATATATATATGGTAAAAGGCTTAAACACTAATATTCCATGGTATATATATATATATATATATATATATATATATATATATATATATATATATGTATAATGTCTCTCTCAATATCTCTCTCTCCCCGCCCACTCCTACCTCCATAATATAATACCCCACATTACTTCCTGTAACTATGCCTTCTGGCATTTCTTCTTCTCTCCCCACCGACGTTCTTTCTCTTTCCTTCCCTAATGAACCATAAACAGTTTGAAAATTCCTTAGAAATTTAAATTTAAAATTCGCAGGTGAAAATGATCATTAACTAATTGTATCTTAATTCGAATTGCATAAAAAATGTTCCTCTTTTTAATGAAATAAAAAATTGAGCATTCTTTATGAGTCAGTTTTAACAGGTAATATTTCATATTTAAAATTCTATATTGTGTTAATAGGACTCGTTTGGTTTATACCAACGGATTACTACTTACCTATATATATATATATATATCTAGAGAGAGAGAGAGAGAGAGAGAGAGAGAGAGAAAACATTATATATATATATATATATATATATATATATATATATATATATATATAGAGAGAGAGAGAGAGAATAAATGATATATAAATATATATATATATATTGAGATATTGAGAGAGACATTTTATATATATATTAGGAGGCACGGTGGGGTAATGGATGTCAGCTTGGATTGTGGAATTGCAGAGCCGAGTTCGAATCCAGGTTGAATTAATTACATTCACTTATGTGCTAATACCCTTGGGAAAGGTGTGATTTCTCTTCTTCTCCCTCCAGCTATGGGTTAAATAGCAGGACAGACTGGGTTCTATAGCCTTGGGTGGCAACTGGTCTAGGAGAAGGACAACTCTGAATTCAAAACCTGAGGGGGGTTGTTTGGGGACCTTGTGGCATGGAGTGCACCAGGTCTCTGTATTCGGCCCTTCAAAAAGTGTGGATGGTCCTGCACGAAACCTTCACCATTATAAACGAATCTCATGTGCCGGTGTCGGGCTGTCAGTTTCGTGGAAACCCGACGGGAGAATCGATTTTCGATATATATATATAATGTTTTACGCCGGTTCTTTTCTCTTTCTAGCTCAGAGATGTCGGTTTATATCCGTTTTGACCAGGCTCTGAGACTAGCGCGAACTTTGGTTTCGGTTAACATCAGAATTCTCTTTGTATCATTTTCACTTAGATTGACCAAAATTGTTTTATCTTATGACGTTCCTTTCTTTGTCATTTTTTTAATAAGCTAAGATATACATGGAGCCTGCCTGATTCTGGGTATTTTTCAGTCAAAAATAATTAGGCTCTGATCCTGCAAAAATGAGGCATTTTTCGGTCGGGTTCAGCCTTTTCGTCATCCTATTTTCATTTGGGTGTTGTTTTCTCGTTAGTCGAGAATAGTATAGAAAGTAAAGTTTAGGGAGAAGGAGAAAGAAAGATATAAGAGTTTTAAAGCCAAGCTAAAAATCACTTAATATTAATACGAATTCCTTATATTTTTGTTTATATATGTAATTTTTATAGTTTATTTTTATTTATTTTTTATCATGATTACTACAATCTTGACAGTAATATCATACATGCAACAAAAAAAATCCCATTTCATTTTTATTCTTTGTCTCGTTGAAAAAAGACACAGGTGTGTCCGAAAATTCCAGTTTTTAACATCTTGGTCATCATGTTTCCATTTGGTTAAATATTATGAGTTTTATTCTCAATCTTATTATTTTATCTCTCGAATTTCTTTTACCGGCCTATTATATCTACATAATATAAGAAGCATGTCTGGTAAATCTTCCTTTACTATTATATATATTCTTTTACTATGATATATATATATATATATATATATATATATATATATATATATATATATATATGATAAATTCAAATGGGTTATTTTTAATTTCTCTTTTATGTAATTTATCTATATATGCTCAGTAATAAATTCATTGAGCCCTTTTTGTGGATCAGTTTTAATATGTTATATTATTAGGATTCACTTGGATTATTTACCCACAATTTTTACCTGTAGGTGTATATATATATATATATATATATATATATATATATATATATATATATATATATATATACTCGTTGTTTATGAGCTATAAGGTGGCTAGTGGCTTCAGCACCTTTACTTGGCCTGAATTAAAAAGAATGGGTCGATGTGAAATATATTTCGGTAGACCATTATTCATTCTGGCGTTAGAACCTCAAACCGTCTGACGATAAATATATTCAATCGGGCTATTGGAGATTTTCGATAAACTGACATCTTTGAAGATGTCTCGTCTACAAACTTTTGAATCGAACATATTACGCTCTGAATAAAGCACCGCTTGTCTTAACCACAGGATATGGGATTGACACGGTAACATACGTATAAACTGCGCAGGACTTAAACAGTGAACGAAGCAGAGAGAAAGCTCACCATTTTACCATCCAACCCACATTATCTGCTTTTATTGATTGTTGGAGCCAGTCATTCAGTTAAATGCTCTTCACTTTTAAATAAAAGTCGTGAGGTTAACACTTCAGTATTTTCCGTTTGCCTATTGAGCATTTTAAATATCTTATCTTTTCAATGTATTTTCGACGCTGTGTTTGACCTTTACAGTGAGGTTCAACGGACGAAACGTGTAATCAGGTTTGGGAAGAGATTCACGCGTCTGAAGGTGGAAATCTATATTCACAGTTGTGTACACAATTGTTCTCTGATTTTCTCTTTCCGCGGTTTTGATTCTCGCAGATTTCAGTTAACCGCGTCCATCCCACCTCCCCACCTAGATAAATCATGTATCAGTGTTGCGTAATAATCGACCGTAAATCCAATGATAAAGTGATTTTGCATATCTTAAAGAGGAGCAGTAAATACTTTATTAAAGTGAAAAGGTGAGACTTCGTGATTTAATAAAACCTCTCCAGCATGATGGAATCTTCTATTTACCTCATTATATATATATTATATATATATATATATATATATATATATATATATATATATATACGCTCTATCTCTGATACTGAGCACTTTATCCCATAAATATAGCACACCTTACAACTATATTTCTTCATATATATATATATATATATATATATATATATAAGGTATATTTTGACAGCAGGTGTTCATTCAAACAAGTTAGATTAAAAAAAACGACAAAGTCTGTTTAAGATTTTTTTTTGTAGTTTTACAAATTTCGGATAAGATGGTGAGTATTATGTTCGAAGTTCATATCTTGCTATTTTTTCGACTATATATATATATATATATATATATATATATAGTCATCCAAAGGCAGACAGTTTTGCTGTATCACAGCTCCTCAGTGTAGCTAGACGTCCGATTGCTTCAAGCCGGGAAGATACCCGACTGATTTGACAGATTTCTTATCTCTAGACCATCGTCGCATGGGGTGGGGAGGGAAGAGAATTTTAACATTTTTCGCTATACGAAATAGCATCTCATAAAACTCAATTCAATTTTACTTGAAGAGTAATGCTTATATATATATATATATATATATATATATATATATATATATATATATATATATAGTGGGGGTAAAAGAAATAATGATTTTTTTATTTCACATAGATTTTATAAAATAATATTATAATCCATGCAATATTTGTACACCATGTAATAATGTTGCAATTGGCAAATAGGCAAAAAAAAAAAATTCTGTAAAATTTATCTTAATGAAATTTACAAAAGTTGAAGGCGAAAAAAATATTCGTACAAAATTATAATACCTATTTAATACTTCGTAGTACATCCCTTAGTCAATTAAACACTCTCTTTTTGTAGCTTTAAATCAGTTTTGCAAGTTTCCGTTAATATTTTACTCCGTTCTTCTTTGCATCTTTTCTTTAGGCCCAGGATGTGTTTCGGAGCTCTTTTATTAACTTGGAGTTTTAATAAACGCCAAAAATTCTCTATTGGATTCAAGTCTGTAGACTGTGATGGCCAGTCGAGTCTATTGTCATTGTTTTCAATAAGCCATTTTTTCGTAGATTTAACAGTATGTTTAGAGTCATTAACTTGTAGCAAAACACATTCATTTAGCTGTTTGTTATATCTCGTACAAGATATAATAAACAAAGTAAACCCGAGTGTGGTTTTCAATAATAATTTTATAATCGGATGTAGGTATGTCAAAATACAGAGACAGCGTAGGAGTAAGCTAACCGCAATGGTGTTAGTAAACGAAGAGCTTTTTTGTCGCTCTGTACTGTTTACTGTGGTCGTACTTTATCGGCCACCAGAACGTCCATTATCGTGAATGGGGAAGTTGGGTTATCTCATTACAACACTTTTTAAGCTTTACTACTGATAAATTTGAATCGAAAACATCTTAGCATATTTTTGAATTCATTCTATCATCTATTATCTCTAAATTACGCGTGCCATTAGCAGAAAAATCATCTCCTAACCATGATATTGCCATCACCAAATTTCACCGTGAGGGTTGTGTCCTTTGGTGCAATGACTGTACTGTCTTTTCTCCAAACGTGAGCCTTGAATTACGTTTAAGTAGATAAGTGTTTGCTTCATCATCTCTTCATAAAACACTTTCCAAAAATGATACTGTTTATTCTTATGCGCAGGGACAAATTTTAACCAGGCATCTCCATGTTTCTTCAATGTTTGATGATCAATTCTTTTTTTGCAAAGTTGATAGTTCTTCGCCTTTTCCCATGATGATAATTATTGTGTATGATTTGTGTCCAGAGATAAGTATATATAAGAAATGAATTACGGAATGTAGATTGTTCCGGTAACAAGATGACTGGAAAAAAATCTTAAAAGGAATTTTGTACGAATACTTTTTTCGCCTCAAAATTTCATAAATAACACATAATTTCATTTATAACAAAGTTTTCTAATTGTATTTGCATACTGCAGCATTATGCAATGGTGTAGAAAAATATTTCATAGTATACGGATACTTATTTCCTACACTCTGCGTGTATGTGTGTATATATATATATATATATATATATATATATATATATATTACACACCATTCCTGGTTACCTTCTATGTTAACTTATATAAGCTTAATACTGCCCGTCAAAAGTGTAAAATTTAATTTCATTTTTCGTTTCACCTTTTGAAAGTGATGTCTGAGGATCCAGGGAAAATTAAAGTCTCTGGTGAAAGAAACTATTACAATGGAGACTTAAAGTGGTCTGTTTTTCTTTAATATATATATATATATATATATATATATATATATATATATATATATATATATATATATTCCAAGCGTAGCTTAGATGTAGCTGAAGGCCGAAAGTAGGGGGAGCCAGTGAGGATCGAACTCACTAGTCAGTCGTAATTGTTCTAGCAAGACAAGTTTGCAAGCCATATATATATATATATATATATATATAGGAAAGAGATTAGATCCGACATATTGTTATTTTAAATGTGTTTTGTTTAAATGTTATTTTTGAGGAAAAGCTCTGTTTTTTTTTGTTTTTTATTTGTGTTTTTTAATTAAACAGTATTTTTTATCCAACTACATCTACCAGCCTGAATAGAGAAATCTTCTTCTGCCAGGATTAAAACCTGAATCACCTACGGGGAACCGTCATTACATCTGATTTGACTGACCGTTCGGCCACGTAGGACTGCCAGTCAAATCAAGCCCGAATAGTACCCTTTGGAGACACACTTTTCTGTCAATTGTCGAAACATCTATATATGCTCTGTATCATAACGAAACATCTATATATCCTCCCTATCCTAATGAAAAGACAATTTATTTTTAGGAAATGGATTAAATCCTACATATTTTTATCGTTGATTTGATTGTTTAAACGTTGTTTTAGCATTTAAGAAAAATAAATTACAGATAAACACAATCATCCAACCTACCCCATATATATATATATATATATATATATATATATATATATATATATATATATATATATATATAATGAATCATTCGTACAAAGACTAAATTAGTAAAATTAATGATATAAAATGGAGAAATCCCTTCGTTAACTAAATTCTAAAGATGCATTAACCCACTAATCACTCGATCAATGATATGATCCTTGATTTTTTAAATTATGAACTGTATTAGGTCTTCCTTAACTATGCAAGTGGAAACTATTTTGTATTTGGTAAAATTCAGGTAGCATCCGAGACGAAAATATATAATGAAAAACGAAATATTTTTTTTTATGTGTTATTGATAACAGATACAAACTTGTGGAGGGTGTAATCGCAAAGCTAAGGTTGTATTTCATTTCTGGGTACTAGAATGCCAGCCTGGATTGCTGTTATATATATATATATATATATATATATAGAGAGAGAGAGAGAGAGAAGAGACAGACAGACAATAGATGATTTTAGATTTTGATCATATACACATTACTAGCTTTCAGTTTGAGAAAATGTTTGTCTTTTTGCACAAGCTTAAATATGCACGTGTAAGTTATAAGTAGACAGAAAGTTGTAAGTTGTTTATTACAAAAAAAGGTTGTACATTGCAAATATTTATGTAAAATGATCGAAATGCTTTTGTTCGTTTGATATTGTCTGTTAGTCGGGATTAGATATGCTTTCACGTGAAACTATATAGATTTACTATTTCTATTTAGCGGATTAATGTCAAATGCAGATGGACGACTTTCTCGCCTCGCGGATTACATGAACAATCTCTCCGTCAAACATTTCACAGACGTCGCCTTTTATTACACAACAGCCACATTCAGGTTTCGGGCGATTGCATGGAATGATAAATACAAATTAGGATGTAAAATCACGCACGCCAACAGGCAAAAAGCATCAGCCCAAAATATATTCATGTCTATGCTTATGAATGCGCAAGTGAGTTTAGAAATATCTATCTATCTATCTATCTATCTATCTATCTATCTATCTATCTATCTATTTTAGTCTGTTCATATCTATCTATCTATTTTAGTCTGTTCATATCTATATATCTATCTATCTATCTATCTATTTTAGTCTGTTCATATCTATATATCTATCTATCTATTTTAGTCTGTTCATATCATCTATCTATCTATCTATCTATCTATCTATTTTAATCTGTTCATATCTATCAATCTGTTTTAGTCTGTTCATATCTATCTATCTATCTTAGTCTGTTTATATCTATCTATCTATTTTAGTCTGTTCATATCTATATATCTATCTATCTATCTATTTTAGTCTGTTCATATCTATCTATCTATCTATCTATTTTAGTCTGTTCATATCTATCTATCTATCTATCTATCTATCTATCTATTTTAGTCTGTTCATCTATCTATCTATCTATCTATCTATCTATCTATCTATCTATTTTACTGTTCATATCTATCTATCTATCTATCTATCTATCTATCTATCTATCTATCTATCTATTTTACTGTTCATATCTATCTATCTATCTATCTATCTATTTTAGTCTGTTCATATCTATCTATCTATCTATCTATCTATCTATTTTAGTCTGTTCATATCTATCTATCTATCTATCTATCTATCTATTTTAGTCTGTTCATATCTATCTATCTATCTATCTATTTTAGTCTGTTCATATCTATCTATCTATCTATCTATCTATCTATCTATCTATCTATCTATCTATACGGGTCCCATAGGGAAGTATCTGTTTGCTGCTTGTTTATCTTGAGGACAAATTAAGCGGACTTGATGTGACTTTTCATACTAAATAAAACTTATTGCGCATGCTTGAACATAGAATCACCCTTGGAGTCAAACAATCGGTAGAGGGACATCAGTGGCTACATGACTAAGTGTTTAGAGCATCCACCATTTATCCCAGGTCCAAATCTACCCCGTGTCATTTTGCCAATAATGTGACTAAAGAGAGAACCCCAGTTAATGTCACCCTTAGGAAGTGTCTGGAAAATATCACGTGTTGACAAAACCCTTGTGTGTTAAATGTGGTCGAAGAAATTTTTCGGAAGCCATTAGCAGTTGTTCTATCACGAAGTTAAAAGACACCCTGACTGCGCGTTTGATCATACTGGCCTTGTTCAGGTAGTAATCACGCCAGCGTAGTGGCTGTATATACCACAGATTGGCTCTGTGAAGAAGCACAAATGCGCCTAAGCATGTGTCTGCAAAAGGGATTAATTAGACGGGCAAACTCGAGAATGCCCGTTTGCGTGAGGGACGAGATCAAAGCATCTTAACAGCTTACTAGGTAGCAACAGCTTACTACAGCGTCTTGAAAAATCACGCAAGGTTATCAAGATGAATGCTTTGAAGTGTACTAGTCATAGCTGCTTGTTCAAATTAGGTCGAGATCAACATTTGTAAAGGGGTGAATTTAATCATAGCACCTTGTTCAAATCAAAGCGAGATCAACATTTGTAAAGGGGTGAATTCATTCATAGCTGCTTGTTCAAATCAGAGCGAGATCAACATTTGTAAAGGGTTGAATTTAATTATAGCTACTTGCTCAAATTAGGTCGAGGTCAATATTTGTAAATGGGTGAATTTAATTATAGCTTCTTGTTGAAATCTGAGATTTAATTCATAGCTCCTTGTTCAAATTAGTTCGAGATCAACATTTGTAAAGGTTTGAAATTAATCATAGCTGCTTGTTCAAATCTGGGCGAGATCAACATTTGTAAACAGGTGAATTTAATCATAGCTCCATGTTCAAATCAGAGCAAGATCAACATTTCTAAAGGGGTGAATTTAATCATAGCTGCTTGTTAAATTAGGTTGAGATCAACATTTGTAAATAGCTGAATTTAACTGCTGATGTTCCCAGATTCACCCTGAGCTGGGGTTGTAGCAGCTGTTACGGTCCCAGCTATGTGCAAATAATTAACCCCCAAATGAAACTGTAAAAATAGGTTTTAATACCAGCAATAAATTTTTCGAGGAATAATTATTACCAGCAATACACTACCAGCAATACATTTTTAAAGAAAATAAATATTACCAGCAATACATTTTTGAGGAAAAAATATTATAAGCAATATATTTTTGAAGGAAAATATTAACCAGCAATAGTGTTTTGTAAATAATTTTTACCAGCAATACATTTTTGAAGAAAAATTATTACCAACAATATATTTTTGGAAATAATATTATCAGCAATAAAAATCTTGTAGGCATTAAATCTCTCCTTCTCTTAGGCTGACGACAATGCTGTCATTCCAGCTCCGTCGGTCTTCTGTGGGCTGCCAAATGAGATAGCAGGCCCGATCCGCGAACGAAGTTCCCGGGCACAGGTGGTAGGGAAACATGCCCGGTGCGGATTTGGCAGGTTGCAGGTGACGCTGGCGTCGCCCTCCCATCCTCGTCTCTTCCTCGTTGAAGAGCGCCACTCCGGCGACGCCGAGAGACCGCCAGCCGATCCGATCCCTTGCGAGTTTCTCTAATTGTGTTGGGTCAATATTGCAAGAGATAAGAGAACGCTTAAGGAGCTCTCGAAATCGCTTCTTTGGGCCTCCACGTGGGCGGCTGCCGGTCTCGAGCTGTCCGAAGAATTCGCTTTTGGGGAGGCGACTGCCCGACATCCGCACAACATGTCCAGCCCAACGTAGAAGGCGCTGTCGTATTATGGCCTCGATGCTGACGACCTCCGCACTTTGAAGAACCTCGGTGTGGGGAATTTTATCCCTCCAAGTAAGGCGCAAAATTCCCTGACGGTAGCGGTATGGAATGCCTCAAGCAGTTTTATTTGTCGGCAATACAGTTGTCCAGCATTCACAGCTGTAGAACAGTTCGATAGACAGCGACTTCGGTGGCGAGTCGGAGGTTGCTATTAGAGAAAACCGACGTCCGAAAAAAGCGGAGGCGTAGATTATCCGCCGGAGAATATCTTCATCAATGTGTTCATTATAATATATGGCGCTGCCGGGGTAGATGGATGAATGTGCATTAGACAACGAAAGGTTGTCAATATGCAGTCGAGCTGCTGGATCACGTCGTTTAAACGCTGTTTTAAATGGCCTCTGTTTTATTTGGGTTGATATCAAGACCACGCAAGAATAAGCCTGAGCCAATGAGGTCAAACACAGTTGTAGTGAGAAACTATGGCAGCATCGTCGGCATATTGCAGTTCATCGACAGGAATAGTAGAGGTCAGAGTCTTAGCTTTGAGACGTCTGGCACTGAAGACACTTCCGTCAAAGCGATATCGGATACATATTCCGTCGTTAGGTTCCATACGTAACCGAGAGGGAAGAGTCATAGCAACCAGATAGATATTAAAGGGCATGGGAGCAAGAACACAGCCTTATTTAACTCCCATATGCACACTGAGCTGTTCTGATGAGGATCCCTCGACGTATACTTTAGCGAGCATATCCTCGTGAAATTGGCGTAGAAGACTCAGAAAGGTCGGCGGACAGCAACATCTGTCAAGCAAAAGCCATAGAGCTTCCCGATTGACCGTATCAAAGGCTTTATTTAGGTCAACGAAAGAAAAATTAATCTCTCTTTGCTGCTCCCTGCGTTTTTTTTTGAGTAGCAGACGAGCGACGAATATCATGTTGAGGGTACTGCGTTCAAGTCTGAAGCCACATTGAGATTCCGGCAGAATTCGCTCAGTTAGAAAGATGAGAAGATGGCGAAGCATAATACGCGCAAGAATCTTCCCGGCCACATCTAGGAGGGAAATGCCTCTGCTGTTGCCGCATATGGAGCGATCACCTTTCTTGAACAATAGAAAACCCTCCATACCTCCTTTATTCAACCAGTTCGAGGTCCTGACCTCCTCTACCGACAAAGCTGAATGTTTTGCTCGAAAATTCTCATTTAATTCAACGCCAGACTTCCATCTAAGAACTGAAGCACTATTGAGCGGCTTACACATAACTCCGTCATTGGTATTGGGCATTATCTCCAATTTAGACCCCCCACAAGGCTAGTGGTGGAAATGGCATACCAGCCATTGTCTTGAAGAAATGCGCGCCTGAGCTAGCACACGCCCTCTCTAAACTATATAATTACTGCCTCAAAAAATCCTGTTTTCCTGACTGCTGGAAGTCCTCATTCATTGTTCCTGTCTTTAAGAACTCTGGAGACCCCTCTGACCCCTCTAATTACCGTCCTATTTGTCTCCTACCCATCTTCGGCAAAGTCTTCGAAGCCCTAATCAATGCCGAAGTGGTTAATCACCTTACATCCCATGATCTGCTCTCAGACAAGCAATATGGTTTCCGCTACCCCCGATCTACAGCTGATGTGCTTACGGCGATCACTGAAACCGTCTACCAAGCCCTTCAAAATAACACTGAGGCTCGTGCCGTGGCCCTAGATATCTCCAAAGCGTTTGATAGGGTTTGGCATGCCGGCCTTCTTCGTAAGCTCCAGGGTTATTGTATTACAGGTCGATTGTTTGACCTAATACAATCATTCCTGTCAAACCGTGAATTGAAGGTCGTTCTCAACGGATTCTCCTCCAGTTCCTATCCCATGAACACAGGTGTTCTCCAAGGCTCTATCCTTGGCTCCACTCTATTCCTTATTTTCATCAACGACCTTCCTGACGCCATAGATTCCCAAGTTGGCATCTACGCGGACGACACTACAATTTACTCCTGCCTCAAAAACAAATCTAGTGTCGGTGACAAAACTAACCTGGCCGTGCGTCTTGAAATAGACCTCCAATCGGTTGTTAATTGGGGCAAGAATTGGCTGGTCAACTTTAACGCCTCAAAACTAAACTACTCTCTATTAATCACCATAGAGATCCCCCCCCCGTTAGAATGTCTGATAGTCAACTTCTTGAGAGCAACTCCCTGCGTCTGCTCGGTCTCACGTTGACTGCTGACCTGAGAAAGTGTAGAGCAACCAGTCAGGATCGAACTCACGACGCAGTCGTAACTGATCTAACAAGACAAGCTTGCTATCACACCACGTCTAAGGCCCGAAAGGTAAGATTAATATAGAGTGTAAGCAAAAAAGTTTAAAGAAATGCAATGAAATTAGCGAGACTGCATACGTAGACACATCTAGAAAAAATTAAGTTTAAAAGTTTAGAATTTCAACGTTCCAACCTTTTCTGTGTTTCCTGTCGGAGAATAATTAAAACGAACGATTTCGTTTTTACATTCCCCTTCACTATCCTACATCGGTATAATTGCCTCATCAAAAACATTACTTTATCCGATGAATTTCTAAATGACAAAACGAGCCACACGACTTTCTTCCTTAATTAACCTATCATTGTTCTGATATATAAACATTTATATGTCATATTAAACCACAGTGTAAGTTATGAAATGAAAAAAAAGACCCGCATTCCGTTTCGTGACACATTGCTGATTAATACGCTTCGATAGAAACAAATACACGCACTACTTATCGCCATAAGCGAAATTCATTAAAAAAAAGTTCTTGTTTTTTAGGTTTAGTCATGAGTAATTTTCATTTTGTAGAAACTATCTGTAATAATGCATGTATCATCCTAATTTTGATCATATGTGGCAGTTAAGAATAATTTAGATTACACTAACTTCTAGAGGACCGTGTGGTTTAAGTATTGTTGGATTAGAAACACGTGCTGTTTACTTCCTGCTAGAAAAAGGTCCAAGTACAAGAACATGGTGGACTCAAGTTGAGTCCAACCGAAGATGTAAAGAAAACAAACAAGACCGCTGTATATATGTCAACAAATATATGTATTAAACAACAATTTTACAAGTGACAAAGACATCATCATTTGTGTTTGTGAGTGAACGTAAAGAGTTTCTATTTTGCTGAATGTTCGTAAGCACATGTATGTGTGTATAATGTTCACGGCGTCTCCTACAAATGGGAAGACGCTTATCTTTTGCGAGAGCTTACATTGAAGTCGCCCACTATTTATAGTGTAGGGTTAGCGCCCCCTAGTGAAGATTTAAGGAATTAAAGAGGAGCTAACTCCGACAAACTTATCTTAGATTTTGCTCAGCAGTAGCAGTATACACAGTGGATTAAAGGGAAAAAAGATATTGTTTCCCTCCATTAAAACGCAACGCTGCATTTAGCAAGAAAAATTTTCGAAATCGTTTGGTTTGGTTTGGTCTGTCTTAAGCGCCATATTTACTGTCATTTGACTAACAGATTTTTTTTCTGTCACAGCAAAAAAAAAAAAAAAAAAGAAGACCTTCTGTAATGAAAAGCAGATTAAAACTTTTCACGCCCAAACCCGCGGATTCGATATCGACGGCAACGTCATTGAAAATAAAGGCGAATATATAATTGAATACAATGTAACTGTATATATTATCCTTATCTTAGATTTTGCACAGCAGTAGCAGTATACACTGTAGATTAAAGGGAAAATGTTGCTTTTCCTCCATTAAAACGCAAGGTTGCATTCAGCAAGAAAAATGGTTTGGTATGTTCTGTCTCAAGCGCCATATTTACTGTTCTTTGACTACCAGATTTTCTTTTCTGTCACGGCAATAAATAAATAAAAAAATGGCATGTCCTTCTGTAATGAAAACCAGATTCAAGATATTTTAAAAAAGAAAAAAAAAACTTTTCGCGCCAAAACCCGCGGATTCGATATCGACGGCAACGTCATTGAAAATAACGGCGAATATATAATTGAATACAATGTATCTGTAATTTATTTTTATAAGAATAAATTTTAAAGTTATTTATGATTTAACCTAATATTTTAATGGCGTCTTCCTTCCGGATGAATGCGATCACGGCTCTCCTGGATTCTTTTTTTTTTTTGTTTTTACAAGTCTAGAGTGTATTGAGTTTTGGGGAAACACTTAACCGATTGTTATGAATTCATGGGTAATAAGCAGATAAATGAAAGCGACGGGAGGAAACAAATTAACCCTGCCTCAGAAAACACAGCACGCAGCTTCCGGAACAAAATGTCCAACGGAACATTTTCACAAGACATCGAGTCTCGCCAACTGCCCACTGCTGATTCGCTTTTATTGACGTGAGACAGTTGACAAAGTCCCGGCTCTAGGAAAACTGTAGAAAAAAATAAAAAATTATTCCTACCAGAAAACAACAAGCTAGAAAACAGACATGAACGGCTTAAATACAGAAATAAAATAATAGTATTTTCTTTCATTCTGAACTGGAGACGTCTACCTAGCACGCTGAAGCGAAATGCGTTGTCATTAAAAGATTTTCAACTCTGTCTCATTGCTTCGATTTTGTTCCTACAATATCCTCCATCTTACTAACACACACACACACACACACACACACACACACACACACACACACACACACACACACACATATACACAACAGGCGCGGGCGCACACACGCGTACACACACACACACACACATATATATATATAATAGTTAAAAATAATTCCATATAATACACTGACATTTTTTTAATTTCACAAAGCTTTATCGTGCTTCCTAATGTCGAATAAATAAATAATAACAAAAATACACAGAACACTCACACACACACGTGTGTGTGTGTGTGTGAGAGAGAGAGAGAGAGTGTCAGTGTCTGTGTTTGCGTGCGTTCGTGTCTGTGTAAGTGAATTTGATTTCTAATCCGATATTATTTCTTAATACTCTATGTATTATTTTACTCGATAACCATGTTTGAGTAAACTCCTTGTTGAATCCTAATGGAAATGAATTTATCTTTTATGTCCTGCAATGCACAGTACGGTAGACGTTATTAACACTATATGAATAAAGGGGTTTCTACTCAAATATGTGCAGCCACTAAAATAACGTTTGGGATAATATATATATATATATATATATATATATATATATATATATATATATATATATATATATATATATATGTGTGTGTGTGTGTGTGTAAAATGTGTACATATATAAATATATATTTTAAGGCATTTTTATGTTTATACGTTCTTTTTAAAGATACAAATATTTAAGTAACAGTATTAACGACAGTATCTGTCTATATTTCCTCAAGGACACATGGCACAGTGGATAAAGGCGTTGGTTAGATCCAGTGGCAGGACCCAAAAAGTGTGAGTTCGATACCCAGTTAAGGCAGTGGAGAACTTTCAGAGGGAAATAACTCTTAACTGACATCAATTAAACATGGAAACATGTCACGTGGAACTAGAACAGTCTACCCCACTGAGCGAAATAATGGGTTAAGTTCGACATTCCAACCACCTGAAGAAGACCGCAGCTTACAGCGGCCGAAACGTTGTAATAAATACGGTGACATAGATGAGGACAATAGCCCGAATAATGTAAATAAAGTATTAATGACATTTACCGGCTTGAATGTCCGAGAAATTTTCATAGAAAAATATGTGTCCTCCGATAGGAATCGAACCTGTATCCTATACTGAACCGTCATATAGCCTGACGTGCTATTATTATAAACAGAGCGTTTACTTAAATATTTATATCTATAAAAAGAACGTAAAATAATTGTCTGACTTTGTCCATTTCATTTTATATATATATATATATATATATATATATATATACGCGTGGTACTTATTGGAAAGCGCTCAATATCAGTGATAGAGCTAACATATCAATACAACTTAATATATATATATATATATATATATATATAAAAAAAACCATATTTTTAATTCAGTTAATTTATAATATATATATATATATATATATATATATATATATATATATATATATATATATATATACATGCACATGTATGTATGTGTGTGTTCCACCAGAAACAGGAGTTCGCAACAGAATCAAGTGAAATTTAATATTCGATGTAAAAAAAATTGAAACTGTAAAAACTTATTTTTCAATAAATTGTCATCTTAAATCTATCTTTCAGTTTCTCCATTTCTATTCAATCAAGTAGAAGCTAAATGCCAGACGCTTTGTTTTCAAATTCTAAGAGTAAAACACAAACTTCACTATTCTCTCTCTGTCAGCACAGACACATAAAAATACGCATAGAAACACGCGCCAGACACACACGCGCCAGACACACACACGCACACACACGCATATACACACATATACGCACACATACACGCACATATATAAATATCAAAAGAAACATTTCACAAACGAGTTAAAAAAAAGTTAATTTCTTTCTGTCTATTTTTTTTCTTTTGTTAACAGCTCACGCTTTCTTTAAATATATAATAAAATATGATATGTTATATAGTATCATATATATATATATATATATATATATATATATATATATATATATATCTTTAATTTTTGGCCTGTCTTTTTATTGGGCAAAAGGCTTCTTTCAAGTTCAGAGCCTGAGAGACTCATTAGTGTCATATATAAGTTCAAGCTTATGTTTTTCTTTCAGCGGACATTTGGGCGATATTACTTTTAACACATAATTGCCATGAGTTAAATAGCATGATCTAATAGAGAACACTGATTTATTTACTACTGTCTTTGATCCGTCTTAATGAAACACACATATACAATCCGTCTTAATGAAACACCCTTCTCTCTGTATTTTTCTCTGTCTGTCTGTCTGTATCTCTCTCTCTCTCTCTCTCTCTCTCTCTCTCTCTATATATATATATATATATATATATATATATATATATATATAT
>CAHIKZ030004860.1:590000-640000 GCA_903632075.3 Acanthosepion pharaonis | reverse complement strand
AGACTAAAATGGTTGTTTCAATTAATTTGCACCAGGGTGTAGTTCTGTGTTTTCAACTTCTTATTCTGTATTCCTTGTCGATTTCGGATGTCTTTAATTATGGCTCTCCACAGTTTCCGCTTCTTTATACTTAGTATATTTTGTGTTCCTTCTAATCCCTGTCCTGTTAACCATTTACACAAACTCGTTTCTAGGGTATTCTCCGCTTTCCTCTGACGTCCTGTCAGTAACAAATCTTTGTAGCCCTTATATTCTCTACTGTCAACTGTCTCTTTTTATGTTACCTATGTGTCCTTTTATTTTCCATTTTCTCTAAAACCTCATCGTTGCTCAGTTGATGGCATTCATGATTTTGTGGCACCATGCATAATTAGGAAACTGAAAAGAGATATTCATAAATATGATTTATTTTTTTCGGTTTGTTAACCATTTGATAGTTATTTAGAGATGGAAAATATTTCGGAGTTGAGAATAATTCTCTAATTGCGTTTAGGCGATCTGAGGGAAAGAAAGAAAGGAGGAGGAAGAAAAAAGAAAGAAAATAGATGGTACAAAACCCGGTCATAAGCACACGCTCAGCTGACACATAACAGGTGTCAAAAGATATCTAGGTCAAAGTACCTGACCGAAACCCACGAAAAAAAATGGAAGTTTGTTATATTTGGTTGAAGAAATAGAGTTTAGAGACAATGAAAAAAAAAAAAAAAGAAAAAGAAACAAAAAAAATATAATACGAAACCTGGTCGTAAGCAAAAACACACACGCTCGACTGGCACATATCAGATGTCAAAAATATCAGGTCAAGCACCGACCTACTTTCGTGTCCGCGGAGGATGGGAGTTTGTTATCAATTTGGCTGAAGAATAAAATTTTAGGGGCAATGAATAAAAAAGTATTGATAAGTAGCAAATGAAAAGGATGTCATTGAGATGATAGGTAACGGATGGGAAACTGTATCTAAGGATATGAAAACAAAACATTAATACACGAAAGCCAGATAATTCTAAAGTTGAAAAAAACCACCCAAGGTGAAAATGTTTTTTTGAGATAATTAACATTTTTGTTAACAGGCTCCGAGCGAAAGAAAAAGGTGAAATATTTGTGTTAGCTCCAGAGAGACGCCGACAGGTCTAGGAGAATTCCTTTCTTAGATCGCATCCAATTAGCGATAGGCTGTTTTGACAGATGCCACGTGTGAAAGGAACCGATAGCGTCATTCGATATCGTACGAAAAGGACAATTTAAATTTTGTTTTTTTTTAAGCAAGGTATTTCTTCCCCCAGAACAAAGCCACGGATTGTCCACGCCCGATTAGAGACATCACGAAGGAAGGAGGGAAGACACCGACCAGAGTTTCATTGGCCGAAGGCGGTCACATGATACATGAGGGAGGAGGAGAGACACCCGACCAGGACCCCATTGGCCGAGAGCGGTCACATGATGTGCGAGGGAGGAGGAAAGATGCCCGACCAGGACCCCATTGGTCGAGAGCGGTCACCTGACATACGAGGGACCAAGGGAAGCGGGTATACGCCTCCCCCAGAGGCACAGTAAGGAAGTAGGAGTGAAAGTAAGTTACCGATAATGGAAAATCCCTAATCAGGAATAATACGTCTTTAGAATTATCAAGAAAACCCTGGCGCCGACAGACCCACCCCAGTTTTTGCCTGCCTCAATAAAAGCAGGACCCCAATCGACAGAAATCAGTTGCAGGGCGGACGGCGAGAGAGAGTTGCAGAGCGGACGGCGGGCCCTGTTCATTCGCCCCTTTGCGGGCAAGGAATGCCGGTCCGTTTGGCCCGGACAGGCAGAGAATTTGCAGCGCTGACGGCGGAGACGAGTGGACAATAATTCAGACTCTGAAGCGAGAGTTAGTTGGGGTTGCGGCTCGGACGAAGTTGAAGTTAAGTTGCAGAGCGGACGGCGGGCCTTGTTCATTAGTCCCCTTTGCGGCAAGAAAGGCCGGTTCGTTTGGCCTAAGAAGAGAAATTCGTCCAACCCAAGTCCAAGTTAAGAAATTCGCCCAACTCAAGCCGAAGTGAATAAATTCGTCCAACCCAAGTCGAAGTGAAGAAATTCGCCCAACTCAAGCCGAAGTGAATAAGCTCGTCCAACCGAAGCCGAAGAGAAGAAGTTAGTTCGCGCACTGACGGCAGAGATGAGTGAACAATTGTTCAGACTCTGAGGAGAGAGTTAGTTACAGCCACGGACGACGAGAGAAATCAGCCGTGAACGACAGGTAGAGATCAGCGCCCAGTGTTGAAACCAAACCACACCCCGAAATGCAAATTTCTAGAGAGCATGCAACTCGAAGCCTTAAAGTTCTATGGTAGAAGCTTGGTGCCACGGTCTACAGAACGGGTCGGGAGGTAGGAATAATCTTGTGTAACGAACATTTACCTTTTTCTTCAATAATTTTTGACCTTGTGAGTTTTTCTTTTTCTTGTGTGTTATCACCCCCGTTGGACTCAGCTTACATACGGCCCCAATCCCTGTTTGATCCCGTCTGTCTAAGATCTAATCACAACGTGGGTAGGCAGACCGGAGATCAGTACAGTTACCCTAGTAACCAGGCGTTGGAAGCGAGTTGGGAACGACGAGGCTGGTATTCATCTAACCAAAGGGTTAGAACGTCACACTTGGAGCAGCGAGGAGCGAACAGCTGGCGTCGCGCACGAGATCGAACGACAGAGTCGACGCTGCGACCAGGGGGGGGACGACGTCACAATTTAGTAGAACCACATTTCCGTTTCCTCAGGCCTTCATCATCTCTGATGAGATTGTCCAGCGTTCATGGCCATATAAAATGACTGTTCAACTCGTGTAAAAAGAAATTGCTCAAGTTTAAGGTGAACTTCCACTTCGCAGTAAATTACCCACACACTTGATTTCAGGAAATTCCTTTACGGCTTGTAAAGAATGAGACATGCATAGATCTAGTTATGAAACTGCAAATAATTGCCGCTGGCTCTGTTATAATTCCGAGTGGTGCCTTCTGTAGAATGTCCGTCATGTATATCCGTTTTCATTCAACAATGGAAATGATTTTTTACTGTCTGATATGCATACAACTTATTCAATCGTTTACGCTATCAACTCTAATCTGGAGTCCAAGAAAGCAAGTGGAGTTTATGGTATCATTGCAATTGTTCTTAAGAAATGTGCTTATGAACTAGCTCCTGTTTTCTCTAAACTCTGCAATAAATGCCTTGTTGCATCTTGCTTTCCTGCTTGTTTGAAATCCTCTTCTATAGTTCCTAGTGATATTTTCTTTCTTTATAGTCTCACAGACTCAGTAATGATAGGTATTCTCTCGGACAGATGTAGTCTCGTCAAGAGAAGGTAACTCTCCCGGAGAGATAATACCTTTTATGCTTTACCTCATTTACATATCACGACACTTCACTGAACCTAAGAGGATTTATACCTTTAGTTGATCTTTGACTTCTACGAATAACCCTAGGAATCATAATCCGTCTCTCAAAGTGAGTTTATTTATTTTTGAAATCTAGGTCTTACTGATTATTCTCATTTGAATCATCATGATATCTCGTCATTTTCATCCCAAGATTGTTCATCACTGCTACTGAATACATTCATTCTCTCCTCCCTATCCTATTCTTCACTTTCATATCTTTGGTAGTCTTCCTGCCCACTCGAAATACAGGATTCATTCACCCGTTCTTGTGTCGACTGTTCTGCTTCCTCTTTCTCCTTTTTTCTATAACTTCATGCTCCCTTGTGGTTCTAAATTTGTCTTCGTGAGCCAGTATGCCCTGACCCGTCTTTGTTAACACAGCTGTGTTTAATCCATTTTGCGATACAAAATTCGCCTTTTCAGGACTTTAATCCTTGTCCTTCCTGTACCACCCATCTTCATCCGTTGCAAATGATATGGTAATCGGAGCTTTTATTTGTCTTCTCATCAATGCGGATGATCTTTGTCTTCTGCTTGCATGCGGAATTTCTCTATAACTAAGCGGTAGTCGGCGTAAATAACTCTCTATATCACAATCCACTGGAAAGAATGCTTTTAATTTCATTTTTACCGTTTGAACCATTCCTTCGACAATTCCATTTCACTGTGAGTAGCAAGGTCGTGTTTTGTATAGAACACAGCCAATACGTTTTAACCATGCCCATAAACCTTCTTCACAAAACTAAGGTGCATTTTTGGAGACAAAGATGTTTTTGAAGTCCGTTACTCGAAAACACTATCTTCAATGCCCCCTTCACTGTAGTGGCTTTTCCATCTGTCACTTTAATAATTTAGAGTCCAAGCTGAATATGAATCGACTAATAGCAGAAATAGTTCTATACCTTTAATATAGGCATGATATATATATATATATATATATATATATATATATATATATATATATATATATATATATATATATGAAAATATATAAAAATAGGAAGGAACTGGTTAGGTAAATAATCCAAAGTTCCTTAGTATTTTAGTTATTATTTTAAAAATAGTGCTCGATACAAAAGTAGAGCATAAATATAATTATTTATTTAAAATATTTATTTAAAATATGATTCCAACTCATGAGTTGGAATCATATTTTTAAATAAATAATTATATATATATATATATATATATATATATATATATATATATATATATACTGTCCCTCTTCCATTTCTTTGGCCAAGGGTGAGTTTTAGTTTACCTAAATTTCTATAGTTTTGCACACTTTGGCCATTTTATAAAATACTCTTCCACGTCTCTCGAATAGCTTGGCCACCATATTTGTGTAGCCAATATACCTCCATGCATATAATCGTGCAAGGCTTTTATTATTTATTTTCTCAGAGACTGTGGAGGTACTATGATATCTCCATTACATAAATTCTTTTTTCTGTCGCTAATTTGCGTCTGGACTCTTTCTATCCAGTCCCGAATCCTATCGTCACAATTTTTACTTGCTTCAACAATTTTACTCTCAAATTTTAATCGAAATAATGTATTCCCACTCGGAATATTATTTCCTTTAATATGTACGATGTCAGAGTCGAACAGAATAAGCTTAATCGCCCATATTAATATCCTGGCAGATGTAACCTTTGGCAACTCTCTTCTGGGATTGAATATAAATTCCAAAGGCTTCTGGTCAGATTTTAATAGAAATTTCCTTTTCAGCAAAAAAAAAAAAAAAAATCTTGCTCCACGCAATCGCGAATGCCTGCTTCTCAATATTCAAATAATTCTCCCCTGTCGATGTTAGTTTGCTGGATAAGTACAGAGGTTGATCCTCTCGCAACAATATATAACGCAATTACAGTTACAGACATCAGTAGTTAACGTCAATTCTTTTGCTAGGTCGAAAATTTTAACAACTAGTTTGTTTATGAGTTCCTTTTTTTAATTTCTCGAAAGCAACCTCCTGTCTTTTTGTCCATTGGAATTCAATATTCTTCGTCCTTATTTCATGAAGTGTTTCTACATAGTCACTATATCGGGTTCCATATTTGTTATAGAAATTGGTTAATGCTAAAAAAAATTTAACTCTTTTTTTTTTTTTTACTTCTGGGTGCAGCTATCTATTCTATCTTATTAATGAATTTATCATCCGGTTATGTACCATGTTTGGATGTTTGGTATCCCAGGTGCGAAGTTTTTTCACATTAAAACTCAGATTCATCGCGATTTATTTATTTATCGCCTCAAACCTGCGCTATTTAATTTTCTCAAAACTGACTCCGTATTACTTTTCAGTTTTTCTTTACTGCGCGCACCAATTTCAATGTCGTCCTGATACAAAATTATATTTTTAATCCCCTTCTAAAACTTTTTCAATGGCTTTTTGGAAAATGTGACCTGAGGTTTGTACTCAAAACGGTAGTAGAGTATATATTAATTCAATAGGGACTTCTTGAAACTTGCTATCAGTTTTTATCTGATTATATGTTGACTTAAGGTCAACTTTAATATTTAATAACAGCAAACTCATGGCATGCTGTTTCATTGTTTGGCAACGGGAATGAATCCGAACATATCTGGTGATTCACACCCACCTATAATAGCCAAAAATTCTTAAATCTCCATTGAGCTTGCTTATCGCCACAATGGATGGAGCCCAATTACTACAGCTCCGGCTAACCTTTTCTAATATTCCTTGTTTCACCATTTTGTTCAGATTAGCAGCCATCAATGCGGAATACTCACCTTGTACCCACTTAATAGTCTAACATCCGGTTCTACAGACTTCATGGAATTTATTGATGTATCAACTCTTAACACGTTGTTATTGTTGTTTTCCACCACTATGATGGGTATTATCTAGAATCTATTTTTTGATTCAAACATCCTTCAAAGCATCTTAACATTTTGATGATTGACACATCGAACTGTTTCAACTGGAGATGACTTTAACTTTTGTCTAGTCATTTTTTCCAAAAGATTCTTTAGTACCAACGTTGCAACGTTTCCAGTATCCACCTGCATGAATAAAGTTACTCCTTCAACTTTCCCTAGTTTTTTCCTGTGCTTTTATCTCAAATAATTACGTATTTTCAATCTAAGGTTCTATATTTTCCACTTTTTTCCACTCGCTTTTCATATGTACATACCCGTCTGGAAATGATTTCATATTTTGACACCTAAAGCACTATTTCCCAAAGGCCTGGCATATTTTTGCTCTTTTCATGTTGCTAAGTGCGGACAGTTCAGTCAGTTCAACCAAAGGGCGACACCCTTCCAAGCACCTATAAATCTCACAGCTGGCTTCGGAAGCATTAATTTTTTTTTAATCAATTTCAACTGTTATAAGAACATGCATCCAGACTATATTATGAACTTCAAGCCGCTCTAGAATTCTACGCTTGTACGAAGTATCGAATATTCCTTCAATCAATCTTAGCAAAATTAGCTTGTCTTCAACAGATATTTGTTACGAACCCATTCTTTCAATTCACAATATATATATATATATATATATATATATATATATATATATATATATAAATATATAAAAGTGAACATTGAAGTCAACTGAACTGAAGGCTACAGGCTGTTTCATGCTAGACGCAATCGTAGCCTGATGATTGCCTCTAGCATGAAACAGCCAGTCGCCTCTAAGTGTGGAATTCAGTCTTCACTTTTATATTTACACACGAGGTATCTCTGATATAGAACACTATCCCATAGATATAGCACAACAAGAGTATATTTCTTCATATATATATATATATATATATATATATATATATATATATATATATATATATATATATATATATACGACGCTTCTTTCAATCGCTGGACATATTGCATACTAGTTTCGTCCGGCCTCTGTCTACTTTCGAGAAATTTAGTTTTTCCGCTTTCACCAATCTTTTTGTGATGGTATATTTGCCTATTTTGGTCGTATATTTGCTTTTATGATGGCAGCAATTTCTTCATATGCTAAATCTTTCAACACTTGGGACAGACCATGACGGATTTTTTTTATTTATGACCTCACACCACGCTGACACCAAAAACAAATCCGTAACTTCCATTTCTCCTGCACTAGCTTTGGAGTCCTGTAACTTTTTTTTTACACTCGCTGACGCTGCAAAACACCTAAAAACACCTAAGCCGGGTTTAAATATATTCAGGTTCCTCCACCGTGGTTAAGTAACTGATCGGAGACGCCATATTGTTATGATAGGTATTCTCTCTGATAGATATAGCCTCGTCAAGAGAAGATAACTCCTTATTGATTATTGTTAAAAATACAGTCCATGGGGGGAAATGGGATCAACATTAACTCTCTTTTACCTCACTAATCAGATTCACGACCCATCCATACATTAGAATTTACTCATTCACCACAAGAAGCAGTCCTTCACTCCGACATATACCACAGTACACCATATTCTCAGGAAACTTATAAAAACGTTTCATGACATATAAATCTCTTACATACAAATGTTCATAGAAAAAATATATATAAAATATAGTGATGGTAGGAAATGAGGGGGAGGAGATGGACCCTAAATGCAAGCTAAAATATGACAAAACCCACAAACTAAAAATAACAGATGTTAGTAGGACCCGCCCAACCCTCAAAAATAGGAGTGGCCGCTGTGTTCTGTCTTCTGACAGAATCAAGAAGCTCACTCACTAACGGAGAGGAAACGATAAAAAATATCGGCATGGGAAAATCTGACCCAGTTGAAATGAAAAAGGAGAGCGAAAACAAACTAGGGAGATCGGGAACGGCATTTACTCACATTAACTATGTACACAAAGAGTGTCTATCTTAACCAGGAAAAGGTTTCACATGAAACCGTCTCGTTGTTACCAAGGGGACTTAAAAAAGAAAATCAAGGTTAGCCCCGTTCACATGACCCAAGCTCGCAACTTGCACCCATATTTTGCTGAAATATTTCTACCAGATCTGATCTTCATCTTGAGCCAATGTTCAAAGGATCAAATCAGATCCTGATGAATATAGTATAATATCGCAATATACCGTCTACCAGGGTAGTCCAAATCACCATTCTCACCACAGGTAGCAGCGTTAGAAACACAATCCATTTCATCCTAGAAGACGGGGTGGTGGCACATTATCGCACGGTTATGCAAGATCAATGAGCGTGAGTTTTTCGGAAGCAATACGACTCGCCAGAAAGGGCGCAACTGAGGTCAATGGTAGAAGGCATGCGAAGCCATTTTCTTCTAAGCCTATGTCACACCGATGACAGTCAGGCAAGAGCGCCAAGCCCAATCCGAAAGTTATGTAATTGAGAGATAGCTGGTTCCACAGAAATCGCCAGGTAAGCGAAAACTCAGGCTTGTTGAGCTAATCCACCGCTGGCACAAAATTAAAAAATCAGCGCAACTCGGCCGTCGACAAGCCAAGCCGCTCACAGACAGGATCCTTGGTGACCACCTCCACTAATTCCCGATACAAGGCCGTGAAAGGACACTGAACCAGGGAATGGCTTTTATGACTGAGAAAACTCGACTGATTCGGCTTACGACGGCGTTCAGCCCTAGAAATGGGAGTCGTAAATATTAAAGCAAGGGAAGTCGTCCCTTATAGTCCTCTCGTGACCACCCCACAAGCGCTCGATCTTTTTCTTATGTTCTTTACAGAGAGAAAGTAAAGACAACCAGTAAATGATGAGAGTAAAGACGTAAGTTGTCTCAGTCCTACCCTTCAAGGATAACCACCTTTGGAGCCAAGTTTGGACCGAAGATCCGACTTTTACCTGCCCGTCTGACCACTTGTTCTTCAGCTGGGACCCGGTCCTTAACTACACTTCAACAATGCGGGCAGTTCCGTCAGTTCAACCAAAGGGCCCCGGAAGAGCGACAGCCTTACAAGCGCCTAACAGTAAGCCGGAAGACTTGTTGCGGTTAATCTTGGCCACCGATACATTTTCACACACTTCGCTTTATGTACCACCTCAATGTTTCGACGCGACATGAAAGTGGATACGTCATCGGAGTACGCGGTAACACTGACCGACGCCTTGGACTGATCCAAATGGATCAACGCAGCTGCCTCGTCGCTTTTTACATACTCTAGGATCATGTTGATCAGATGCAGGTTGTTCTGAGTTGTTCGGCTCTTCCCAGCACAAGTCGTCATAGGTCCCAACAGAATCTCGGCAAATGCAAGCACTAAGTCAGGATCATCGCCCAAATCATTAACTCAGGGTTTAGCAGACGTATGGGTCTGTAATTATCTAATTCCGATAAAAAATCCTTGTCCTTTTTTTAACAGCGTGATTCTATCCCTGTAGATGTGGTAGGGGATGTTCTCCTGTAAGAACCAGTTGTTGAACACGATAGTCAAAATTGGAACAACTATGAGTAACAGCCACATGTACAATTCATAGGACAGACCATCAAGTCCCGGAGACTTGCCACTGCCGACCCTCTTCAGTAACAAGTAGACTTCGTCATCTGTGATCTCCTCCACACAGCTCACCTCTTCAGTCAACGAAAATCAGCGAAATTGCAGCGAAACTCTTCGTCACAGAGACCAGCCTCTTTGGTAAACCGGCTCCCGAAATGCCGCCGAAAGGCCTCGCACATGTCATCAGTCGACCTCAGAGTACATCCTTCTTGGGTATCGACCTACCGAATGTATCGATTGGAACCACGACGCATCTCTTGCTTGTGCAATTCTGCGGCCATGTTCACTACTTCGTTAGACATCTTGTTTAACCTATGCCTAACTACGTGACTCCGGTAGCGTTTGTTAGCCGTGCACTGCAGAAACTACGTAGCTAAACCTATCTATCAACCAAGCTATGATCGCGCGACCTGCCACTAGGTCCCCGACCTCTGTCTATGATGGGGTCCAGGATGGTATCCAGTCCCTCATTAACACCAAGCGTGACGAATCCATCAAGAACGACCCAAACTAAATGAAAAACGAGACACATTTCGTCTGGTCGTTGGGTGTTTAAACCGCAACGATACGAAACAAACTACTGTTCACGGCAATACTATCCAAAATCAACCTCACCTCGCGTCGACATGGACAAGGTCCACCGTCGTTCATTTAAGCAGCAAAGAAAAACCTCTGACTAGCCGGTCCCCGTATGCTGAATAGACAACAAATTCGCTTGAGAACACACGAGCATGGACCTAGCAAACAAACGTGTCTCCTCGATCACTGCAACATTTATCCCGAAGGACAAGGGATCACGAAGCAAGTGGACAGCCTTACTCCGATCCCTCACGCACCTCGCATTCAAGCTGTCTATCTTGAGAGAGACATTTTTTTATGTTGGACCCCCTAGTCCCAGACAAGGTGCAAATATGTGGTGACAAGAACTTCGACGGATTGTCCTATGCTACTTGTGCCCATCTCTGACGTCATCCCTCCATCTAAGACAAGATCGCCGATGTTTGTGGTATAGATTAACTGAAGAATCCTATATAAAAAGGGATGAAGAAGTACCGTAACACTATCTGCAAAAAATTTAGATATTTATTTAATTCTCGGGTTCCCACCTGGGCCATTCGAATTTCGAGAAAGGCGTCTTTTGCCTCGGACAGATGATTCCATACGCTTAAATCTCTCCGTATTCATGATATCACATGTGGTACCTTAGGGAAATTATAGGGATTCCCCACCGACCTACCGTTAATTTGACGGATTTTTTTTTCTGTGGAGAGAACTATTTATTCTTTTTAGCTTTGGACTGGTTGGGAGGGTCGGAAGTAGAGGCGGCTTGGGTAGGATCCTTGTCTTTTTGGTGGTAACTTCAATGTCTGTTGACGAACCAAGCACGGGATTTGGCTTTGTCTATATCTTTCCCCGCCCTAATTCGTCCAGCCCGTTTTTCCTTCTTGCTAATTTTTCTTACCTTTCCGCCGTCTTCTTCTTCCCTTCTCCATTTTATCTATATCCGAGTCCGACCGTTAATATTTTTGCTGTTGCTTCTGCTGTTGTTGCTGCTGCTTCTGTTGTTCGTGTTGCTTTTCTTGTTGTTGCTGTTGTTTTTGTTGTCACTGTTTTTGTTCTTGTTGTTACAGTTGTTCCTGTTATTGTCCTCTTTTGTTGCTGCACGGTCACCCTTGTCTTTTGCGTGCCCATATATTGTGTCTGGAAACGAACTGTTTTCTTGCCGTTAATATACTTCCTACCAACTGCCTGTCCTGTTGCTGTGTATCCAAATGGAGGTCCCACATGGCCTACGAACTTCTAGCCAGTATTTTCGGCTCAATTTTCAGGCTCTTTAGCGCCTCCTCCATTGTTTGCTTGCTTACCCCAAATAATTTCCCTCTTTTTATATAGGTGGTCAACAGGGAGATTGCTTTCGTATTCACGGCGTCCAGTACTTCCGGAATAGTAAGAAACTCATTTCCTCTTACATAATCCTCATACTTTGCCTGAAGTCGCCCGCAGTAATTAACGTCTTTTATGGTCTTAATTTCAGTCAATGTCAATGTTTAGGAGATACAGTTTCTTCCGCCCGTGTCTCGGGAAATTCCGCCATGGTTATCGGGGCACCACCACAGCCAAATAATAAAAAAGTTCGTCCCAAAATCACTTATCACAATAAAGCATAAAACAAAAAAAAAGAGTGGGGTACGTATAAACCAATTACAGTAAATCAAAAGAAAATAAAAGATTATCCAAAGTCAAATAAAAACTAGCTTCAAACTAGACATGGTTTAGTAAAGAAAAAACGAAAAGAAAAAAAAATTAAAACAAAAAAGAAGCAGGGGAACACTTATATATATAAAAAAAAAACTAAAGAAAACAAAACATAAACACTTAACCATAATCAAATAAAAAACTATTTTTAAGGAAGATGGGAGTTACAAAAATACTAAAAGAAAAGATAAGTGAAAAAGAAAATTAAAACATATGTGAAACTCAACAAAAATAAATCAAAATGTAAAGCAAATTAAACTAAAATTTGTTTGTGACAAATACAACTCAACTCGCCCGGAGATAAATGCGACTTCACAGCGGGATGTAAACTTGACATTGAGAAGCAACGTAACCCTTCAAGGAAAGATAACTCAATCCTAAAAGAAAATTCTCCCGTAGGTATTGCGATATTGTCTTTTATACAGTACCTCATTTACATATCACTACAACGCCCTTGCATCATTGAGGCTTTATTGCCTTACCTGGAGTAAAATGATTAATAAAAGACATATGGTCGGTATACGCGAGAGTTAAAAGGTAGACATAACACCGGTGTACGCTAGATTAAAAAAAATGTAAACATAGGTCCAGTTTACGATGGAGTAAAAAAAGCAGACAATGGTCCTGTATACGCGAGTGGGGAAAAGGTAGATATCACTCCGGTTTACGGAAGAGAAAAAAAAATGTAGAAATAGATGTAGTATACGTAACAGTCAAAAAGGTAGACATGTCCAGATTAAAGTCAAATGAGCAGATATAGGTCCAGTTTACGATGGAGTAAAATAAGGCAGACAAAGTTCCTGTATACGCGAGTGGGAAAAGGTAGACATAATTCCGGTTTATGCCAGAGGAAAAAAATGTAGACATAGATCTAGTATACGTAAGAGTCGAAAAGGTAGACACATGTCCAGTTTACAGTCAAATGAGAAAATATCGGTCCGGTTTACGCGAGTGTTGTAAAGATAGACACAACTCAGGTTTATTCTGGAGTAAAAACAAAATGTAGGCATACGTCTAGTTTACCTTAGAGTCAAAAAGATAGACATATGTCCAGTTTATCTTAGAGTCAAAAAGATAGACATATGTCCAGTTTAGAACGGAATCGAAAAAAGCAAACGGTTTATGCTGTAGTGTAAAAGTTAGATATAGGAACGATTTTACGTTAGATTAAAAATAAAAAAAAAACGTAGTCACGTCTGGTTTTTACACGAGAATTCAGAAATACAGATATCGGTCGGGTTTGCACTCAAGTCAAAAAAGTTGATTGATTTCAGTCTAGATTTGAGTAAGAAAGGTAGACATAGGCCATGTTTACAACTTTTTTCTACGTATTTATCTGTAGACACAATGGTAGGTATAAGAAGGGTTGATATACTAGTGTGCATATAATCACCCAAAAGCTGACATTACTTAGGGTAAATCATCTCGTATACTTTATTAAGCATACACCTACATAAATATAACACTGAAGGTATTGTAGTCTGTTAAACAGTGGCCTACACAAATAAAAGTTCAATAAAAGTTCTAACATTGATTGAATGATTTCCCTGGCTTCAATGCAATCGATCAATCAAGTGCATTGTTTTTTTTTTAATCCAGAAATATCAGAAGTCTTTTTTAAAAGAGTAAACACGAATAGAATTTCTTCGCGATTCTTCTATGAATAATCTGTCACTGAGTGTCTCCGTTTATCTCCAATGTTCAGCGATGTAAGAAAACTTAAATCGGTGTTGAATTCTTTGAAGACTATTTGAGATTCAGTCAAAGGTTACAAATTTAAATCTAAAGAACCTACCCAAAACAAAACAAGGAATTCTTAAGGTGACCTTGCCGGGAAAATAATTTCATGGTTAATGTTTATTCAAATTTGGAATTTGGAAAAAAAAAAATTTTTTAATTGTTCTATGGAAGAAATGTCTAAAAAAAACACCTTTCAAAATTTTATGTAACCAAAAATATGTTTGTAAAATCCGTACTACATTATTTCGCCTCTGTCTACTAAGATAATGATATACAGTGGGAGTGGGGGGGAGAACAAATATTCGTAAAGATACAAATTTTTAATTTATTGTATTTCCAACTAATGAATAAACATACTTTTCATATAATTAACTCTACACAGATGCATAATAATTAAATATGCATAGAAAACAGAAAAAATAATTTGATTTAATAGAAATAAATCCCATTTATTCATTTTAATGGGCGAAAAAAGTATTCGTACAATGCAAATTTCCGATTTTAAAACTTTTAAATTGCTTTAGTACTCTAGATTATTCAAGCAGAATATTCTTGAATGTTCCAATAATGTTATCAGTAATAATTTTTAGCATAACAATACAAACAGAACGTTCTGTAATTGATATTCGCGCAAAGTTATCATCATGGCAAGAGGTCAAGTATTGCCAAATTCGCAAAAAGAACTGATTTTTAAGCTCTGAAAAGAAGACATAATATGGGATCCCTATAATATCGGAGCTTTTAACGTCGAAATTTGCTTTAATAAAATAGTTTTGTGCCCAGTCATAGAGTTGTGACTTTGAGCCTCGTTGTGGAAATCTTACATATGTATCCTTGTTAGGCTGTACTTAAATGTACCTACATCATCATCACCTTTTCAACAAACAATTTTCAATTAAGCACCATTTTTTTGATTCCCTTGATATTTGAATGGTTCTTGCAAAAATAATCAGAAGGTGCCATGATGGTTATCATCACCAATGCCATTTATATTCGGAAATAGCGAGTAATAAACGAAAGGAAAAACTTAAGGCCTGCAATTTGGGATGTTGAAGAAAACGAAATATATTGTCTTTTTTTTATGATCAGTCATAACAATGGAGTCTAAAACCAATGTGGTGAAACGGTAAAATAATGGATTTCTAATGATTACAAAATCTATGGGATAGATAGATAGAGAGATAGATAGAAGCCTATATTTCTGAGATGAGGTATTATGTACATTATTTACATTATCGGGACTATTATCCTCATCTTTGTCGCCATATTTATTACAATGTTTCGGCCGTTGTACGCTCCGGCCTTCTTCAGGTGGTTGGAATTTCGAACTGAACCCTTTATTTCGCTCACCGGGGTAGACTGTTCTAGTTCTACGTTCCATGTTTTAATGGATGTCAGTTATCCGTTATCTCCTGTTAATTTCCCTCTGAAAGTTCTGCACTGCCTTAAACGGGTATTGAACTCACACTGGGTTTTAAAGGCACGACAAAAAAGTCATAATTTAAAGTTTCCTAGGATACAGAGAAACCCATTCATCCAAACAAGGGGTGACTGCGTGTTCATATTCATTAACTTTTGTTTTATCAGTTATTAGTCGTATTCAATGAAATGAACATGAAAGAAGGATTGCTGCCTAAATACACAAATATATATATATATATATATATATATATATATATATATATATATATATATATATAGTTTATGCAAATTTAGGTAATCCGTATGGGTAGACCTGAGGAGGATGATATCCAGAGAGCTCAATGTAAAATTCAGAGCAGATATGCTTGAATAAAGACGGACCACGTTAAGATTAACGTGGTCTGTCTTTTATTCAAACATATATATAACGTGGATAATCTAATCTAATCTTTAATCTAAAGATTAACGTGGTCTGTCTTTTATTCAAACATATATATATATATATATATATATATATATATATATATATATATATATATATATATATATATATATACCAGCAAAAACACACGCACACACAATACACAAAAATGGAGATAGATTTAAAAAGATACAGGGCTCATAAAAAGATAAGAACAATGACCTCCTCCTTTCACCCTTTCTCTGACACTTCTTTAATTGATTTATTATCCCTTAAGCAGAAGAATATTTTCTCCACAAGTCCATGAAAAAGTTTCATTACTACTACACACAAACGACAATGGGTAAACGTCGGAAAACATAAGGAAAATCAATTCCGTTTAATAATATATGGAAATAACCACTCTTTGCCTGATGAAAGTCGAAAGGCGGGAAACCCGTGTAGCACAATATGGAAAATAAAGCATAATACATATTTATTAATTCCACATTATAACCCAAAAGGTTTCTCTTTAAATTATACACTTTTCACTCGTTGGAACAATTAACAACTACAACCTTTCCCTTATAGAGAGAGAGAGAGAGAGAGAGAGAGAGAGAGAGAGAGAGAGAGAGAGAGAGACAGACAGACAGACAGACAGACAGTATCTACGAGATTAAATACGAATTTTGCCTGTTGACAGTGCTCATTGTGTCTAGATAGACTGCCAGATATGAGAAACGAGTATGAAAAGGGTCGGAAATTATTTCTTTGTTTTCTTGTCACACATAACTTTCGTAAAACTCTAGACGAGCAATGCGTCAACATTCAACTCATTTTCGTTGAAAGAAAATAATTACAAATAACTCAGACAGAATAGTTTATGTGATACAAATTAAATTAAAATTATTTTATATATACAGGGTGTCCATAAAGTTCGTGTGCACTTTAAAAAAATTATAACTTTATTTGTATTTGCGATAGAAATAATTTGTAAAAAAGATTAGAAAGAAGTAAATCTATATTTTTAAAAATTTTTTTTGAAATTCTATTTAAGTTTCCGCATGTCCTCCATCATTAGCAATACAATGAGCAATACGCTGGAAAAAATTTTTTTTTTACTTATCTAAAAATTGTTGCATATTTTGTGGTAAAGAATTATTCAATAACTATACTTAAAACTGGGTACATCAAACATAACATTTTTTACAGATTATTTTTATCGCAAATACAAATAAAGTTATAATTTTTTTAAGGTGCACACAAACTTTATGGACACTCTGTATATATGCCTGACTTATATATTCTGATAGTATTATCTTTAGGTTGTATTGTCAAGGAATTTATGGATGACGTCACAATCAGTGGCGCGGAAATTTTAATCAGCCCACCGAGTTCAAATACTGGCCTAGTTTTTTGAGTTTACTTTCACATATATCTCTTTGGCAAGGATCGATCTCTTCTCTTCCCGGCCATAGGGTAATCTGAGCTCTCTAAGTTTAGACACAGAATAGAACCATCTACCACTCCACTAACTTTCCCAAGATTTCCACAGATAATAAAGAACCGCAATTTGTGAAGAACCATTATCCCCAACGCCCTGAAGGATATGATAATACAATTATTGTAGAGTCATTGTTTAATTCATGAACACCTGATAAGTTAAGGTTAGTCATTTTAACGACATTTGAACTCATACTGGGCCACTCAATAAAAATGATCTTCTTATCATTTTTATATTTCCTTTGATTTCTGTTCTATGCCAATTTTCTTCTGAGACCCAACTACAGTCCTAAGAACACCGCAAATGGCATCATGACATTTTCCTCTGATCATTTCTGTTTACCTCCTACTCCCACACAAAAAAGAACCCACGGTCACGTGTATTTTACATAGATAATGTCCTTTGTAATGTGTAAGCTGTTCTTGTGAAAACAATTTTTTTTTATATTTCTTTAAAGCATAGGCTACCAGGAATCTCTTCGATGAATCTATCGGAACCTTTTGCAATCAAATCGAGGGCTCCAACTACAACTGAAATTCTTGATGTCTTCATGTGCTACATTTTAAAGATTCTGATTTCAAGGTCTTTTTTATTTTGATAGTTTTTTTTGAATATCTTCAAAGATACAATACCATCTCCATGTAAGTAAAAAGGTAAATTAACTTTTTGTGGTCTCTGATGCCGATATCTGGGAAACTAGCTTTGATTTTTTATTGTCTGTGTGTATTGTAAAGTCCAAATTATTGTTGTCTGTAACCGGTGTTGGGTGGTATTCATACCGTTTTTGCGCCGTTTCCTTTCCGCAAAAAAAACCGCACATTTTAAAATGCAGTTATTGGCTCACTCTGTCATGTTGGGTCTTATATTCAATGGGTGGCAATACCGTTCACCCTGAAAAAAAGATGGTCAATTTTTTTTCTGTATTTTAGTTTAACACAGTTTTTCATTATCTATGCTTGATAATTCCTAGTTAACAAGCATTGGTTCTGCGCAGCAAGAATAAAACCTTCGGTTTCAGCTTTTAACCCTGCACTACGTTGCCACTGATGGGTACAGGATTTGTTTGGGACGGGCAGAATATTAGCCATGAAGAGGGTTATTTTTCCATTGTTTCTGTATCTTGTCTATATTATTATTATTATTATTATTATTATTATTATTATTATTATTATTATTATTCCTTTTCTTCTATACGGTTATTCGTTTTCAACCTGAGGTCTTTCAATATAGGTGTTCTCCATCAAGTCGTACGACCTCAGACAGCAGGACATTTCTAGTACGTAACGACGCGAATTTCTGAAGCGATGGGATGCTAGGCATTATTCCGCTTTTTTTAAAATGTAAGACTATAAGTTCGGGTGTATAGACACCAACCACGATCCAGTGATAACAGGAACAAAGTGCCCTGGTCCTCATACATTTTGGCGACTACAATCGGATGTCGGTGCAATTCTTAAGCTTTTCAACTTCTTTGAACTTAATTTTATGGTCACCAGGAACAGCAACATCAATGAGTAGGCATTTTCTTGTTATTATAATCATGTGTGTATGTTATGTTTCCTGCTTTGTATCCTGTAGAGTCAGGTCCAATCTCTGGTCCTTAGCACCTATAGGAGAATTGTCATTTAATTGATAATATTTTCTTAGTATGTAGGATTTTCATAGTAAGCCTATCTTCTGGGTAACTTCTGTGTTGATGTTACCCGGGACACTGTTAGGAAAATTGTCCATTCCTTTTCTCACGAGGCCCAGTGCTCCGATTACTATTGGTACAGTCTCAGTCTTCATTCCTCATATCCTGTTAATCTCGATTTCCATGTCCTTATATTTCGACAATTTCTCGATAATTTTCATGGAGGCATTTCTCTCAGATGGTATTGCTATGTCAATAAGAATACACTTCTTGAATTTCTTGTATTTCCTGATAATATCAGGTCTGTTGACTTTTATTTACCCGTCAGTCTGAATTGGTAAGTCCAAGAGGATAGTTACATCGTTATTTTGAGTAACTGTGTCTGGGTTGTGCTTATGGGAATTCCTAGTTAGCACATTATATACAATTCAATCCGGATGTTGGTGCAATTCTTAAGCTTTTCAACTTCTTGAACTTAATTTTTTCTGAAGCACCAACTACATGAATTTAAACGTACTACTAGATTGGCAAGCAGGTCTCACCGTTTTACTGTTGAACTAGCTCGATGCAACCGTCATTTTTACTCTAAGAGTTGGTTTGTTTTCCCGCACTTCCTACCTGTGGAACTCCCTGCATGGATGTCAATGGTTTCGATATTATTATTATTATTATTATTATTATTATTTTAATTTCCTTTGATTTCTGGCGTTTACACATTTCTTTCCGGGCCCCGCCCAGGGACCTAAGGTTAGAAATGGCATCATGACACTTTTCACTGGCAAAAAAAAAAAAATTACATAGATAAAGCCCTTCGTAAAGTGTGGGCTGTAATTGTCAGAACAATTTGTTGTATCTTTTTGAGGCATGGACTTCCAGGAATCCCTTCAATTAGTCTACTGGAATCTTTTCCAACCAGTCCTAGGGTTCCACTACAACAGGGATTGTTGATGTTCCCATATGCCACATTTTTGAGATTTCTATTTCAAGGTCCTTGTATTTTGATAGCTTTTTGAATATCTTCAAAGATACATTGCAGTCTGCAGGGACTGCCATATCAATAAGGAGGCACTTTTTTTGGTTTGTGGTCTTTAATAACAATATCTGGCCGGTTGGCCTTGATTGTTCTGTCAGTGTGTATTGTGTAATCCCATAGAATTGTAACAGGTCCTATCTCTGTAACCGGGTCTGGGTGGTGTTCATACCAGTTTCTTTCAGTTTCCTTCCCGTAGAAGTTGCAGATTTTCCAGTGCAGATATTGGCCCACTCTGTCATGTCGGGTTTTATATTCAGTGGGTGCCAATATCCTGCAACCTGATACAAGATGATCTATCGTTTCTGGATATTTATCACAGAATCTGCATTTTGTGCTGACACAATATTTTACTATATGTGCTTGATAATTCCTAGTTAGCAAGCATTGGTCTTGTGCAGCAAGGATAAAACCTTCAGTTTCCGCTTTCAACCCTGCACTACGTAGCCACTGATGGGTACGGGTTTTGTCTACGTCAGATTGTTTAGTACGGGCAGAGTATTGGCCGTAAAGCGGTTTATCTTGCCAGCGCTTCTGTATCTGGTCGATTGCATTCGTCTTTGCTGTCTTTTTTAATTTTATTATTATTATTATTATTATTATTATTATCTACAAGTAAATATATAAATTTTATATGAATAAATAGTTTAATGTTATCTTTCTACATTAATTCGCATCAATAATATTATAATGTAAATTTATTAATCATTTCGCCCCAATCAAGGGGACAGTGCCACTATAACACAGGAGGGGGGTTTAAAGGGAGTGAATGAGAAGATTGAAAATATAGAAGATTGAGGAGAAGGCAAAAAAGAACAGCGTTCAAGAAGATAGAAGATGGCGATTCCCGTTGCATTTAAATTTTTGAAGATTGTAGTTATCAGGGAAGTTAGAAATCGGAAGAGAGTTCCACAGGTAGGAAGTGCGGGAAAACAAACCAACTCTTAGAGTTAAAATGACGGTTGCATCGAGCTAGTTCAACAGTAAAACGGTGAGACCTAGTTGCCAATCTAGTAGAACGTTTAAATTCATGTAGTCGGTGCTTCAGAAAAAAAACAAAAACATCTCGTCTAAGCAGTTAATATGGAAATATTTCTAGAACAGGCAGAGATTAGCCACGTCATGTTGGTGAGAAAGTGATTGGGGATGAGATGCCTTGTCAGGATCGTATTGCAGACTCTTCTCTGGATGTTGTCAAGAATCTCGAGAAACACAATACGAGCAACATTTCACAACAGTATTCACTATACTGACGAGTGGTAGATTTATAAATGTGCAAGATGAATTCTGACTAGGAAATCTTCTTGGCGCGACAAAGTTTTAATGTCTATATAATGTATAACTAATTACCAAACAACTAATGTTTTCTAAGATTTATATTTTATGGTATTATATACTCACTTACTTGTGAAGCATAGTAGGTCATCTACATCGACATTTTCCAATAACTCCCTCATGATATTTGTTATATAATAATATCTGGTTTTGGGTGGCCTGATAGCAATCAATCAGATATATCTGTATCGTATTGAATGATATTGACATTAAAACTGTTTAGACATGAGTCTGTTTTTACAAAAATGGCACCTTCGATACTTTTTTCTTTACTATGGCACCAGATTCTGAGCTCAAAGAGCAACACGGTATCCACTTTCAATGTTTATTTAAATCACTTAGTTTGTGTTAAATAAGATAATCCTTGGGTGAAAACAGATAACATCCTTTCATACAATTGTTTACTCAATATAAGGCCTAAGAACCACTCAAGTTACAGGGTTACTGAATGACATTTTCGTGATAGACTAAAAGGAGGAATTAAAAATTGCATATTATGGGAATATGATGAATAGATAACGTTTGACTCTAGATTTGAAGAGTTTAATTTCGTAGTGATCGATGAGGAAACTTCTGGGGAGTCTGTTCCACAAAAAAAAAAGATGAGTGGAATTTCTTCCTTATCAAAGGAATATGAAAGGAATGAAGATGAGTAAACCATTTGTACGTGTAATGCCGAAACCTTGCTGCGATTGTCCGAACTGGGAGAACTAAAGGATGTAGCTGCTCTGAACATTTGCCGTGAGAATAGCGATGGAATAACGAGAGGTTAGCAACGTTTCGGTTGTAGGAAAATTATGATAGGGTGGAAAAAAAATCCATCACTCACAAGGTCGCGTAAACGCTTTCGAATTAGAAAGTAAGGATTGGTCAGTTGCAGCCGCGACATGGAAGCAATACTCCACTTTTTAGTCTGATATGACTCTTGTTAAGAGAGAGTATAGCATCCGGTGTAAGGTAAACTCTGAGACGATAAACAGAACTAACGATTATAACGCCATCTTTAGCAAAGGTTCGTATATAGAGATTTAGTGACATTACAACCGGTTATCAGGAATGGATCAGGTCTGTTCGGTGGCGAAGAAACTTTACATGCTAAGTTTTGTAGGTATTGCATGATACAAACCGGTCTTTCTTCAATTGAACTGTAAACTTGTTAGATCAGAGTTAAACTGCCAGGATCTGGTTATCTAGATATATTAGTGCTCCTACAACCGATGGTATCGTCTGCATATATATTTACTCATGATCGGAGAATATTCTTCGACAGATCTCTATTTATAAAAGGCAGGATGTGTGTGTGTGTGTGTGTGTGTGTGTGTGTAACGAATGCACGGCCGCAATTTTCGACGGATTTGCACCAAAATTTACATGGACATGCTCGAAGTTAGCGGAAGGCCAAGACCGACTTTGTATTTCCCAACTCCCATCGATAGTGGAAATAATCGATTTTTTCATGCTTCTACGGCAGTTTTCATGTAGTTTTCGGCCATTTTCTACTGGCCAGAGTGGGAGCCTATAGCTGGCTGCCACGAATAGGCAGGAAGATTCTATTGGCCAGCGTGAGAGCCAACAACTGACTGACACGAATGTTAACTAGCATGCTAGCATGCAAAAAAAAAACATCGATGGTTGCATTCGTCACAAGTGGGAAAAATTTAAATCTGCATGGCACTTTACTCCAATTGGCTCATCCGCTTGCTTAAACTCAACGTTGATTCTGATTCCGCAGAACAGGGCTCGGTGTGATAAAGTATTTGTTGTTAACATTCTTTTTTCATTCGGTTTTTCCACTTACGAGTCCTTTTTTAAAGCTGATCGTTTTGTGTTCATTTTGTTTAGTTCTTTTTTCGTAACCGATTTAATGTTTAGTATAGAGCTTAGAAAAAATTCGCAGTGTGAGAGGCATGTAGCAACATCAGGGCGGCAAAAATGCTGCTAGTCCTTAATAAAAAGCGAAAAAAAGGTAGAACTGAGGAGGGATGGTCAACCGACGCTTTCTCTGATTTCATAGGCTTCAGTGGATGAAAGATAAGCAAGGATCTTCATCGAGCTAACCGTCAGGAAGTGCTTTCTAATTTAGAAGGCACTTCTAGAAAGTCATTTTTTTTATCTATGCAATTATCAACAAAATTATTTTCGAGAAATTTATGCATGATCTGAATGAAATGCGGGCAGCATTTAATCTTTGTGCCGACAAAATCAATGTATATCAAAGAACGGTTATTCCCTTGACACCGCTATTACAAAATACACTTTTGACTCCCTCGACAGCGTTTATTGTTTTAAAAAGCGATGGCTAGAATTTTAATAAAACCCACATATATGAATGTTTATTTATACATTTTCTTTATGCTTGAGAACTGACAACAAAGATGTTAAACATTGTTTATATTTTCAATTGCTTATAATGAACTATTTATTATTTACATTTTTCATATAGAAACAAATATGAAAAATATTTTTAATTCGTAAATTTATAAACAATGTCTGTGTAGCGGAAATGCAGATAACAGTACGCGTCCCCATTACCACTCGTCGGTCGAAATGGCTGCCTCGGCAGAATAGTGAGTGTACAAATTCAGGGACGTCCAACCGGTTTCCTAATGAGTCGGGACTGTGTTGGCTGTACTACACCATGTTGACAGCACTGCGGGATTGATGTGCCTGCCCAAGGGTTTCTGTTCGTGTCACCTAGCATTGTTTCAAATTCCTTCGGCATTGTTTGCATTTCCAGTGTCTCAGTTGCGTTTATACCGTACGCGTTGTGATCCCTTGGGGAAGTCTTGTCGGTGCCCTGCTCGTTGTGGTCCAGTGTTTGATTCTGGAACTGCTGAGTTTTTCCTCCTTCGTCGTTGGCAGATACCCAACCAATAAGAGAAAAATCTGTAAACAAGAACATTTTGTTGAATAAAAAGGTTTCCTTTCAAATTTATTTCTTTATAAAATAGTAAATAATATATCTTTATATATATATATATATATATATATATATATATATATATATATATATATATAGGGACTCCCATCGTATTCGACCTATGAAGGTCAAGCAGCTCAGTTCCTAGGAATCGTCAGCCCACACACCAGCACATACAATTTGATTATGTTGGTGAAGGTTTTGTGCAGAACCAACCAACATTTTGAAGGGCCGAATACAGAGACCTGGTGCAATACGTGCATTAAGGTTCCCAAACGACCGTTCGTAGGTTTTGAATTTAGAGTTGTCCTTCTCCTAAATCAGTTGCCATCCAATGCTATAGAACACAGTCTGCCCTGCTATTTACCCATAGGTGGAGGGAGAAGAAGAAGAAGAGTAACCCATTTCCCAAAGGTATTATTAGCACGTAATTGAATGTAATGGATTCGACTAGAATTCCATTGGAGATACGGTAGAGTAATGGATAGCAGCTCGGATTGAGGAGATCCGAGTTCGAGTATACAGTGCTGTTCGATAAAATTGACTCACCTGAATTTTTTACTTAAAATTTTTTCGCCTATTGTTTTGGGGATCAAACTAATTTTTTATCGTATTAATATAAAGAGCCCTTCCTGACCACCTAGTAAAAAAGTTTACTCACCCTAAGGTATTCTATTGATAATTATAATTTTGGATATGAATGATATTTAGGGAAAAACTCTGTGCAAAAAATGTGACTCGCTTATTTCCTGCAACTAGTAATCAATGTAAACATAACCGAACAGCTTTGGATAAAGAATAATAGAGGTATAATTTATTTATAATAGGTAATATAGATCGAAATATTTAATAATCTATGGGTCCTCCTTTATTTTGAATAACCTTTTCAAACATTTTTGGCATTGACTTGATGAAATCCTCTTTGTTGCTCAACTGCTTCCTCGAGCCTGTACTTTATAATGCTCCATAAGTTTCCTATGGGGTTGATGTCAGGAGATTGGGGCGGCCATGTCATAACACTCACCTGCTTCTCATCAAAGTATTTCTTCATCAATTTTGATTTGTGGCAGGGAGCATTATCCTGCATAATAATGAGCTTGGTGGGGTCAATTTGCACCCTTTCAGCAGAAGGGAGCAGACAAGACTCTAAAATTCTCTTGTACTGATCGCTCCTGAAGGTCTTTTCAATAGGTATTAAGAAACCAGTTCCACGAAAAGAAAATCATCCCCAGAACATTATACTGAATGGATGTTTGACAGTACTTACTGCTAAATTCAAAGAGCTTTCAAAACTTCTTCGAATTTTAGATCACTTATCCTTTGAATTTAGCTCAACTTTCGTTTCATCGGAAAAGAGAACATTTAGTAAAAAAAAAAAAATCAGGTGAGTCACTTTTATCGAACAGCTCTGTATATATGTTTGTATAAACGTGTATGTTTTGTAAGTGAAATGCAAAAGTAACCGTTCTAATTTCTTACCCTTAAAATAAATTTAGATGTCTCAAGGTACCCCTGCGCAAAACAAAATTATATACATATGTCTCTCTCATTTTATTTTCGTCGTAGTTCTCATGGTAAATATCATAGTATATATTTTTGAATAACTGGTTTAAGGAAAAATTAATACTTATTTGTCAAATTTTCGGTAATGCTAAATAAAATTCATAATGTATCTGTCTATTTCTGAGATGAGGTATTATGTACATTACTTACATCATTCGGATTATTCTCCTCATCTTTGTCGCCATATTTATTACAACGTTTCGGCCGTTGTACGCTCCGGCCTTCTTCAGGTGGTTGGATCTCTGAGATGAGGTATTATGATTACTTGTATTATTTACATTATTAGAACTGTTATCCTCATTTTCATTGTCCTATATTCACAACGTTTTGGTCGTTGATTCGAAAACCCAGCCGTTTACTCGTGATGGAAATGTTAATAGTCTATTACGAAGATTTCCATAGGCTGTAACTCTTATTTTCTGTGATTACTCCCAAAACTGCCTTACTGGCTGGACGATAAGAAAAGGAAAATATGTTCCACTAGTATTCATATAACCACTTTAACTATGATATATTTTATATAATAAGCGAAGTTATAGAATGCAGGGACAATTGGATTCATGCCTTTCCCATGTTAAATTAAGTCGTCTCAGAAATTCATACACGGATGTCCTCAAGGACACATGGCACAGTCGATAAAGGCGTTAGTTAGATCTAGTGTCAGGACCCAAAAAGAGTGAGTTCAATACCCGTTTAAGGCAGTGGAGAAATTAACAGGAGATAACTGATAACTGACATTCATTAAACATGGCGCGTGGATCTAGAACAGTCTGCCCCATAAACATAATTAAACAATATCATATACCTATAAACATTATACCTTATATAAACATAATTAACCAATATCATATACCTATAAACATTTTACCTTATATAAACGCAAGTAACCAGTATCATATAGTTATAATATAAATGTAAACAGAATAAAAACAGATATTTCCTGCATCAGTTTTTTAAAAAATTTTTTATCCTTTACGGGTAATATTGAATAGACATAAGGTAAATCAAAGCAACATCTCTTGTGAACCAATAAATAGGCTAAGAAAATGTTACTTTCAGAGCCATTTGATAAAGTGAAACATGCTTCTCTAATGAATTCCTAATGATTGCTATATTTTTTAATAACATAGATTAGATAGGATGATGTCTATATTACAATATTACAATAACCAAGAGTATATTGTGTGTGTTTAGTAATATTACGTATATGAAATTAAATAAAAAGTCAAAAGTACATTAGCTTATCTCACCTACCCTTGCAGAAACCTTGGGTACCTTTTGCAGAATCTTAGGGTTCCGAGGAACACCTGTTGAGAATCCCTGGTAAAGTTATGCAGATAGAATTATATATGTGTAGGGGGTGGGGATATAAACGTAAGAAAGGCTTATAATTATGCATATAATTATGCATCTAGTCGAACAGAAGGCGTGGTATCGATGAATTTAAAATTTTTAAGTTTCAAATGTATTTAATAATTTGTCATTCAATTGCCTAGCACTGTCTAACTTGTTATAGAAGTGGCACAAGGCTAAAATTATGGAGCACACAGTAGAGATCGAACTCACGACTCAGTCGTAATTGTTCTCGTGAGACAAGCTTTCTAACCCAAACACTACGTTAAGGTGCCCCCTGACATTCCTGTGATGTATACAATTGTAATCAGCATATCTCCCCAAACCTGAAATATTCAAATATACACAACGATAAACAAACAAGCGTACGCTAGCACATACATATGCAAAAGTATACAGACGTACGCATATACCCTAACAAATACAGACAGAGACACAGTGGCGCAAACAGACACACGGTCACAAAGAGTTTTCTATGTGCTTAAAAGCATTTGAAAGATTTTTTGTGTTTCCACTGTCTGATATAAACCTTTGAGAATTCAAAATAAATAAATGAAGAAATTAAGTTTAAGGCGAACAGATAAGACAGGTTCTTTGATTTTTTTTGCCATATTATAATTCTTTTATTAGCATATACGCGATAAGAATAACTTCGTGATAGAGTGAAGACGATTCCTAGACGATTTGAAATAATAAGAAAGAGATAGAAATATATTAGGGAAAAATGTGGAAGATATCATGAACAACAGATGATTTTGTCTTATTGCGATAGTTTGAAACTAAATTAAGAGAAAGATGGTTACGCTGGAGAAAAAAAAACTAGTAAAGAGAGAAGGATTTTCGGTTGTAATCTTGTCCAAGACAAAAGATCCAATTCTCGTATAAAGCGTGTGAGCCACAGAAGAAAGATTTATTCTTCCATTTGCATTTCCCCCATTATGGGCATTGTTATATTAATGATATAATAACTCCGTAGTTCACGGAATGAACCAAATAGCTGAAAGCGAAAGGAATGACAAACATGTTTTGTTCTGAGACCTTTATACTACTAAGATACACATAAAACTATACATACAAGTGTCCCACGTGCAAAACAATATATGATATACATCTACACATCAAAGCAGAGTATAAGAAGAAACAAAAAGGAAAAAAATCTTTCATATAATATGGAGATACTCGGGTGTCTGGAGAAGCCATGTTTATGAATCCAGATTCAAACGGGCCGGATTCATCTACTATGTCCCAGGCGAGGACATATCCCTCAAACAGTAAACAACGAAAAATTTCCCAAATTTGGGACTGCAAACTGGAGTTTCTTTATATATCTAGGAAAGATATATTCCCAAAGACAGACTCCACCATGGTCTTGTAAGCTGCTGGGGTGGAAGATTTAGCCTTTTCCCGTACCATGGGGCGGCGTTCTAAAGAAAAATCCCTCTAGGTTTGGCTGCTGTAAATAAAGTGAAATTGACTACCGCTTTCATCATTGTATAGAGTAACGTCACTAATAGGTCCGTCATGTAACGTATGATTTATCTCCATCAAACGGAAATAATCGCCTTCTGTATCCTTACATTGATAATCATTTGCATGTATTATGCTGTAAAAGATGTTCACACAGTACAAGGACAAAGAGCCACTCAAATTAGAGGGTAACTGTAGTGCGTTGTATGAGCTTAAGAGAAATCAAGAAGTGCAGTTTATAAAGTTATGTAGGACAGATAATGGTTGACCCTAGACTTGAAGAAGTCAAGTTTGTAGTGATCGGGAAAAACATCTAGCGGCGTGTCCGTTTCATAAAATAGCAGTTCTTGGGAAGAAGCGGTCTTAGTTGAGCTCATTCTTTTCTAATAGAATATGAAGAGAATGACGATGATTCATCCCCGTGTACCTGGCGTGGCTGTTTCCAGCTGCAAAGGCCACGTCTCGTCGAACCAAGGAATGTACTCTGTCAGAGCCCTTAATTTGTGAATAGTAATAAACTAGCGAAAGGCTTGCGACTTTTCGTTTGTGGAAAACAGATTGTAAGGTGAAAAATAATTCATCACGTTGAAAACCTATAGGGAGGCTTCTGAATTTTTATTTTTGTATCTTTACGTAGCTCGTTTGAACATGATGACACAGTACACGACCGAGAACTGTCTACGGTTAAGCTTCTTCCAGGACGAATTCTATATTAATCATCCCGTTTTATATAGAATCTATGTGGAATATAAGGCCAAAGCTTCACCATGCTAAATCCTGTTGGGTTTTTCTTTAGTGTGTAGATTTCTTCTGCAGGTGGAATTACTACCCTCACATTCAACCAGCTTTGAAATCATTGTCGTTATCAACCAAGCTAGGCGTCTGCTTTGTAAGGGCAAGGGAAGAGATACTCACTTTTGGAAATAAAACGCAATAGCCTCGCTGAGAATTTGAACCAGGATCCCGCTAACCACGTCGAGGGCAAATATGATACAACCAAAGGTAGAGATCGGCCGCGACAGGAATTTGAAAATCACCTCACGTAACCTACCTTCCGCGCAGATAACACGAATACTACAACCAAAGTGTTGTAGAGTAGTTTTCACAGTGGAAGCTTGTATTTCAATAAGTCGTCCTAAATTAGGTTCGACGTACAAAATGTTAGGAACTTGAAATAAGAGTTAATGACGCAGCAATCTAGTTGTGATGGTTGATCTTCAATGTCCGACAGACTCACTCAACACCACTCAGCTCAACTGGCCACTGATACTACTACTTATTATCTGTGGGAGAGTCTATTACAATAGTTTAACACAAAGCTAAATAAATCTATAGCTAGCTGATTTTCGGGAAGAAGATTTTATGCTGGCCTTCATGCTAAAGCAACTAGCACGGCCTCAGCTGTAATTTGAACAGGATATGATATTTCAAACTTTCAGACCAATAACCACTATATATATATATATATATATATATATATATATATATATATATATATATATCCGATATCATTTTCTTAGCCACTACGATTCTATGCCTTGGAAAAGTTAATCTGCAAGCATTTTCATGGATCGTAGGAAATTACTGTTGGTTCTTGCCCTTTCTTTGGAATTACATCACTGATAAAAGCTATAACCAACACTACAGTTTAATGAGCCCTGACATGAATTTTTTATTCTATATGGCGCTGTATGATGATAGCTAAGACGATGGAAAATACTGCAGGGTTTGGTAATGTATCATCTATGACATGTTAGAAAATGCTCGAAAATTTCAACCCGGATTATGATTAGATATGACACGTTGAAGGTTCAGAGGGAGCAAGTGACAAATGTGAAAAATTGCTTCAGAAGTCATCTTTGCTTGGCACTACAAAGGTGGTCTCCGTTTGAGGTGCGTCAGAGAGTTGAAACGATAACCGTGCGAAAGATAATAATAATAATAATAATAATAATAAGCAAAATGGTTGACATAACTCCTTTAATGTTTTTCAGCCCTTAACAGAAGAGTGCAATTTAAGAAAAGAAAAAGAAAAGTAAATACAGCGTTTGACAATGTTCAGCCATATTTCGAAAGTGTGCCTTTCTTCATCAAGAATGTTTCTCTTCATCGGGAGAATGAAGAGAATATCAGTAGAGTTCCATAATATTTTTAATTAATTCCTCTTAGTAACTAATTAACTAACGGGAAATTCCAAGATGAACAAGATCATTATGATATTAAGCATGTTTTAGTTCCATGCATACACGCTGGCGGTGTTTCATTCTTTTCGGCAAGTTCATTACCAGTACAGCCATTATCTCATTACAAGACAAGAAATGTTTGTAATATATATATAAAGATATATATATATATATTAGAGTTTGCAGCTTATATTTTATATCTTAAATAAAGAGTTTATACAAAGAATTAAATTGAAATGTTAATGTGATTAATGGCGAAATCACTATGCTATCAGTACTTCATGAGACATTAATTACTATCAATTCCTTGAATAAAGTTCTTATATTCGACTTCTCGTCAGATGGAAGACACATGTCAAGTACTTTCGACAATTTCAAATTACCATCTTCAGGGTGTAATTTTCCCACACATTGGCAAATAGTAAGACGAAATATGTATAGACCGAAAGATGTTTTTTTTTTAAATTATGCTATTTATTGTCAGTTAAATATGTTTTGGAGCGAGCGATGCCCGTCGCAAGAGTTCTTTTTCATATCGATCAGGTAAGAATTTTGTTTGAATTTTAAAAAATTATAAATCCACGAAATTTTCTTGCTGTATGTGTTTATCTTTTCAAGTGAAATGAACTTAATATAATCCAATTAATAGAGTAAAATCACATTAATGTTAATATTTAATTCTTTGTATATATATATATATATATATATATATTTGTGTATTTAGGCAGCAATCCTTCTTTCATACTCATTTCATTGAATACGACTGACAAAGTTTTTTTATTTAGTTTTTTATGCAATTTCTCATGCGATCTAATTTTTTTCTTTTCTGAAGATAAATTATATAAAAACTGTCCGAATGTTCTTTTTATCCGAGCGCTTTCGGCTATACATTTAGCCATTTTCAAGGATTAAATATTTTAACTGTTAAATAAGAAATAGTTTGTTGTATGTATGTTTTATAAAATGTTTTCCTTTCTCAAACATGGTCAAGATAAATATATATATATATATATATATATATATTATACATAATTGTACATATTGGGATTTTTAACTGATTGCGTAGATTTCTCCCCAGTAGTTGCCAAGTGTGTGCGAGGTATTTTGGTATATGAAGGAGCAAATGGCGACAGATAATTTCTTATGATGAATGAGTATATTGTAAAGGATGATTTGGTCGTAAATCTGATTAGCTGGGTATAAGATAGCTCGTGATCACCAAACTTGAACAGTCACCTCACTTTTTTCGCTCTTGTGCCATAATTAGTGTATCAATAATAAATCTTAGTCAAGCCGCGTCAAGCCACAAAAACTGATAATTTGTTGTAGATTTTTATATTTGAAATTTATTTTAATAATAATAATAACAATGACGATGAAACAATTCAAAAGAAAGACGAAAGGGTTAAAACAAAAGAAAAATTCTACATTGCAGTTAAATTTTCAAGAACTTCGAATCATCATCCTGAATATTATTTAATAAATCTTCTCTTTTATCCTGCGCTTTCCAGTTCAGTCTTCGCATTTGAAGTTCCTACTTCGTCCCGACTGGACTTGCATCCAATTATCTTCATTTTATTTTAAAGAATATTGCTTTTTGTCTCGTCCTTCCTTTAATAAGTTTATTCCATTCACCAACGAATATTTCATGTCCGTCTTTAAGTTCTAAGAAGTCTGATTTTAATATCCCAAAATTCGCATTAATACATGGAGCCTAGTGATGAGTAACATTGTGCTTTTCAATCAATAAAATGGTTGGCCTGTCGTCTGCTACGAAAGAATTGATAATATATTTTCTCCAATGAATTCACGCATAATCTTCCACGCTATCATCCTGTTCAACGTAAGGTACTAAATGTTTCTTACGCTATTTTCCGTTATTTAAATCCCCCCCTCTATGTTTTTTTTTGTTATTCCTTATTTTCCTGCTTTTCATTTTCATTCTCCCGACAATAATTTATCGTAATGTTTACAAGACATTTCAATTTAATTGTTCGTTCTTAATTTTATTTCAGGTTTCGGATGGAGAGCATTAGTTTCCCTGTTTGTCGTTTAATAAAACTGCAGTTAAAATCCAAAGAAAGAGACAGTTAATGATGTTCAGTGTTCTGCGAATAATTGGTTTTACTTGCTTTGCAAGGGAACAGTGTCAGCGCATAAACAAACTGATTGTTAAATACGATAACGCTGTGTATCCGGTATGATCAATTCAATCTCGACAACTCTTTGCAAACGTCTATCATCGCTGATAGTTACAATCAAGCTTCGATGAGCTTTTGGAATATCTTTATTCTTGCCTTATTTCTATTTTTTTCTTTGATTACAGCGTTTCCCCGATTTCTTTGATAAGGTGGCGTTTAATCACAATTTTTCCCGCAACTCCAGTCTCCTAATTTCTCGCGAATGACTATTATTGTTGCTTAACTCTTTATAATCTCTGACTAGAAGATATATTTGTTATTTTCTTTCTTTGATTCCTCACGGTTCCAATTATTTCAACTACTATATACGCCGATGTTAAACTTTCATTATTGATTTTCACCAACTGAAAATACCATCCAAATGTCGAAGCATAAGCGAAAATCAAGTCAGGATTTTTACTTAGCGTTTAGTACTGATAAATATCTGACCAGAAAGAAGGATGAAGACTGTGTTTGAAACATATGTATTTCTAAGGATATTTCATCTTGTATGCATCCTGGGTATGACGATAAACTACATCCATGTCCTGGGTATCACGATAAACTACATCCAACAGGAGGCGGTTTTGAAACGGGGAACCACCTCTTAATTGTTGGTGTTCCCAAGACTAACCTGAGCGGGGTGGTAGCATAACAGAGAAATCTCTGCCGAGTCAAGACTTAGGCAGAGGAGAAAATGATCATCAACAAAATGTATTACTTTCCATAAATTTGTATGAAAAAAAAAAAAAACGTAAAAGCGACAATGAAATTATGAATGGCGGATCATGTATAGTGAGAAACGAGTAGTCATCAACCCCTATTGAATGAATTTAAAATAATAAATAGATACTGTTGTGCTAGATGTTTAGAAGAATCAACGCTTGCATAGAAATAGATACAGCACGGGAGCTTTTAATAGGAGATATGAAAGCAAGGATGCAGCAGCAACAGCATTAACAGAAATTTTGGGGGATTATTTAATCTTTTGTGGATTATTTAAAGCCGAAGTATATTTTTGATTGTAAGACGAATTCTTACATTTGTGAGTGGATATTGCATTAACAATATTTTGAGATAACAAAAATTTTTCCAGATACAAGTTCTACTATTTAGCCCATTGCTGAGGAGCAGCAGGTAGAAGAGAGAGTCGTTGGTGAATGCAATTCAGCTTGAGCAGCCGGGGTCACAGGCAATGCCAGCCTTAACCAAATTAGATTTAAGTCTCCAAATTCTAAATTCAGGATCTTCTCATGGGGCTCTAGTGAATTCCAATGTTGGTTCCTGAATTGTGAGTTCAATCCCTCGGCCAGGTAGATGTAGAATAAGTGGAAACAGTGCGAGCAATAACTGCGTCATCATCATCATCATCATCATCATCATCAGGTCGAGAATTATTCTCGGATTCTCCTGACTCATTCCTTCCAGCTATCTCTGTTAGACATCTCTGTCGGCAGGTCCTCCAGATGGTATCCAGAGTCATCTACAAGTTGGTCAATGTAGGTGTGATGAGGTCTTCCAACCGATATTTTGCCACGCAATGAGTTCCATTGGAGGGTGTCACTCACAATTTCTGACTTACTGAAAAAGTCTAATAAGATCTTTGTTAAGCTTTAAAACAGCTCTAAAGCGATGAAAAGCTAATGAGAAACTAAAAATCACCGACGATCATTTTTCATTGTAACGGATCTTAGGTCATATAATAGCGTCACCTACTTATACTTTGTACATTTCCAGTGGTGTTACTTGAGTAAAGTTTTTAATATATATAAAAAAAATGACTTCATTACCAATCAGGAAATTAGCAGCATTGAGTTCATATTCTATGCTGGGAAGGCTTTGTGTCAAAGAAGGCAGATGATCATTTTTTTCCCACTGAACAACGAAACTAAACGCCCCCCCCCACACGGAAAGGGTACAGAGACCTATAAAAATCATCATCAAAATTTTGACAACATCCACTTCAGTGAGGCCACTGCTCCTCTGGGCGTTTATGATGAATCGTAAGCAGCCCTGGTGGAATCTAGGAAACGGAAGTGGTAGCGATATACAACTCAGGACAAGGAGCTGTACTAAGAAATGTACAGAAGCCTTGTCCATATAAAAACTTTTTTTTTCGTTTGTTTGTCTCAAGTGTACTATTACGCCATAAGCAGGACTTATGAAAGCGCCTGCAGATGAGAAGCGATGAAGGCAAACAAAATACAGTCGTAATTGTTTTTGAGAGTAGCTTTGTATCCATTTATTTACAGCAAGACAAGAATGTAATTTTTTAAGCGTTTGACCCCAAGCAAAGCGGGAAGCCACTAGCACGCAATGGATTACAGAGAGTCGGAGCTAGAACAAATAGGAATAATAGAGGAAAGGTTGAAGAGAAGGATAGGGGATAGATCAAGGCATCTGGAGACGTCGATTGACATTACATTTGAATAGTTGGAGATTATAGCTATCAGGGAAAAAGGAAAAGGGGAGGGAATTCCACAGGCAAGAAGTGCGAGACATGAAGCTATTGGAGTAGAAGAGACGAATACATTTAACAGTTTCAACAGTGAAAGGGTGAGAGCGAGATGCCAGCCTAGTAGAAGGCTTAAATTCATGACGTTTGGGAACCAGCGAAAGCAGTTCATCGGAGCAGTTACCATGAAAGTATTTGTAAAAAAGACAGAGGGAGGAGACGGCATGTCTGTGAGAGAGCGACTGTAGACGAGATGCCAGATCAGGGCCAATTACATTGCATATCCCTCTCTGTTATATCAGTAATAGAAATAAACACTTTCGCAATGAGACATGTTCCTGATTAATGAAACTGGACTGTATTAATTTAATGTTAATTTACATTTTCATGGGCATCTAGTGGGGATTTCTTCTTTTAATTCCTTCGAGAAATACGGGGAAATTTATTAAATTGAAAACTGAATTTAAAATTGAATTTTGATTTAATCTTTTTGAAATTTGATTTCGTCCGCTTGAAGTTATAATTACTTATTCATCGTGTGCATTTATAAACACCAGAAAAACACACTTTGGGTCCTGTTACTAGATCTAACCAACCCCTTTATAAATGCGTTGATAAGATCCAGTGACAGGACCCAAACAGTGTGAGTTCAATACCCGGCTACGGCAGTGGAGACGTTGGAGAGGTGAATTAATAGGAGATAACTGATAACTGACATCCATTAGACATGTCACGTGGAACTAGAACAGTCTACCCTAGTTAGCGAAATAAAGGGTTCAGTTCGACATTCCAACTACCTGAAGAAGCGTACAAAGGCCGAAACGTTGACCAAGATGAAGACAGTAGTCTGAATAATGTAAATAGTGTACATAATACCTCATCTCAGAAATATAGACAGATAATATAACTGTAGCGCTTAGAAGAACATTTTTAGCGAACATTTTTTTTAAAGTAAATTGAAGACATTTTGAAAAAAAAAAACACAAAAATCTTTCGTCTGCAAACTTCAGTGTCGCAAATAAAAATCGAATTATGTCGTATTTTGCTTCTGTTTTCTGTGAAAAAAATGTTGGTATTGTTGTAGTTCTATACTGATTAACATGATTCGGAGACAGTTTAACACAACTATTTCAAAAGCGTAATCACAGGATAAATGTCAAAGGTATCGATGGACATCTTGATTAATGTATATTTCATCCTGCAATTTTCGTGTCTATAACTTCGTTGACCTTTACACTGTTTTAAATTTTACGATAGTAAAATACTCAAAGAGACATGAAAAGAAAAAAATGAATTGACGACAATCACCGACTGTCAACGATTCCATTTTGTGCTCATTGAATGTCTGTCCGTCTAAATCAATGGATATTTTCTCAGTTTTGTACCAACGAAAATATAAAAAAAAAAATTCAAAGCCAAGTCGATTTTTTATGATTTCATTACAAGTCATAAACTGAAGAGATGGTGTTGAATGGAAAGATGTTAGTAAGAACATAATGTAATTATCATTAAATTAGTTTAATTCAGGAACAAATTATTTTAGTCATTTCTAAAAAAAATGTTATTCAATTTTTAAAAAGTCAGTTTTAAAAATTCATTTCAATTAAATTATTTCATATTTATGGTAAAATTAAAAACGAAATAATTTTAATTATTCTCACTTTTACACTTTTATGTTTAGGAAAATGTTATTCGGTTGAAAATGATTTACTTAGAATATGGGATCAAATAGTTGAAAATATTTTAAATAACGTCATCTTGTATTTTATGCTTAGTCCTTTCTTCTCACTCTCAGTACTGTGTCATCTGCGTATCTTATGTTGTTAAGATTGTGGCCGCCAATGCTAAATCCCGGTAGGTTTTCCAATTCTCTCAGAATTGTCTCGCTGTATAGGTTGAATAGGTCCGGTGAGAAGAAGCATCCTTGCCTTACGCACCTTTCTATTTTTGTATATTCACTGAAACATAGGTACACGTCCTTCTGCATCTGTATCGCTCTTTCTGATAATATTCTGAGCATGAATATAGCGTTCCTTGTTCCGGTGTCTTTAACGAACCCGCACTGTTCTTGTCCTATCTCTGGCCTGATTCTGCTGCAACCTCTATCCATCAGAATACGGATGATGAGTTTTGTTATGTAGCTCATTAGGCTTATTGTTCAGTAGAGTTCGCATTCGTTTCTGCCTCGTTTCTTAGGCATTGCTATGAAGATAGATCTGCTGAGGTCTTCCGGTATATCCTCGCTGTTATAGATTTCATTTGTTATTTCGGTGATCTTGTCTATGCCAAAGTTATCTAAGGCTGTCAGCATTTCCGCTACAATTCCGTCTGGCCCAGCTGCTTTGTTTCTGTTCAATTTGGCCAGTGCGGCTTCGGTTTTCAGAATTCCAGGTCCTTCGGTAGTTCTGTGTATTGCTGGTTGTTCCCTTACGTCGTGGAAGAGTTCTCCAATATACTCGCTCCAGCGTTCAAGAACTTTTTCCTTCTCTGAGTGTTCCACATCCTTTGATTTTAGGCAGCTCTATTGATGAGCATGTCTTTTGTGTTAATGTTAGTGCGGGTTAATACTTTCGATGCATATAAATTATAAATAGATAAAAAATATTTTGTGTGTATATACGTATATGTGTAATGTGTACACATGTAAGAATTAAATATTACAGGGGGAATTTTAGAATTACCAAAGTGGGACATGGACCCAAATCGGTTGGAAATCTTAAGCCTACGTTGTTCTTAATTATCACGAAAGACTATTTCGATGTCATCACTTCTCGAATAGGTATCTATACTGATGAAATAACTATCTACTCTTGTCTTAATAGTAAGGCTGATATGGTCTATGGGTTAGAAGAAGGGGCTAAGCATAAACTATCTGAAGACGGAGTGCATGGTCGCCACTAAGAGGATGAGCCCGAAATGCGATCTGAAATGCGATATGGTTATAAGCTGAGCTAAAAAATGATCTAGTTTGTTGTTTACTAAGAAAAACAATAGGGTCTGTTAATTTTACCGTTTCCAAATCGAAACCGCTCTCTTTTAATCGTCTTGGAGAATTTTTTTCCTACCATCAGCATGGCTGGTATTAACAACCAGGAATGTGAGTCATTGCGCCTTCCCCAGCTGTAGTTTATACTGAGATAAAGTGTAAACATTATATGGAATTAACTGCTAGTTTTTCTGCTCTTACTTAATGTCGGTTCACTGTGTCATGCTAGAAAATTTATCTTTCCAGAATCTATCTTGAATAGTTATAAATCTACCATTCACTCATGCTTTAAATATTTCTGCCACATATAGTCTGGTGTTTCTGCTATATATTTAAAGGTTGCAGATAGAATCTAAAGAATAATCAAAAATGTTATTGGTCCTGACAAGGCTTCAATCACTTTCACACCGCTATATCTTCCTTGTGTCTTACCTATAAATACTTTCATGTTAATCATTTTGATGAAGTGTCCTCCTTGTTACCTCGATATTATACGCAATACTAGAGTGATGACAAGCCTTCATCATTTCACCGTTGATATGACTGGATGCAACCGTAAGTTCAATGCTACCAATTTCTTCTTTCGTACCTCTTGCTTGTGGAACTTTCTTCGTGGTTCTTAAATTCCAATCAACTTTGATCTTTAAATATTTAAATGCACTGACAATTTTATGTCCTCTTAATTTCTGCTCGTGTTGTAGCAATAATAGTAGACTTTTAAATGTGTAAGATAAATTCTGGCGAGAAAAATGGTTTAGCACGTCATATGAACAAACATTTTTAGCAGTAAAGCTAGAAATCGAGTGAATATTATATTTCCACTTCATGCCAGCGAAAAACCATTAGTCCGAGATGAGTATCGCTTTTGGAGGTTAGCATCAGTCATAGTGATTAAAAGCAAAAAAAAAAAAAAAACATGCGGCGCATAATCCATTCATTCTAATGGATCCGTATATTTGGCAATTTGGTGTTTGACCCTTAGCATAGACTGCTTTTCAAATTGGTAAATTGTATAAAACTTTTGTCATTTTAATAACTTTTCATTCACATTAACACGGTTGTACCAATCACAATGGCTTCCTGAAAAAATCATTAGTTTTTTGTGTCTAAATATTGATTTTAACTCATATGATTTTCTCTTTGTTGGTACAAGACAAATATAACAGGTAGGGGTGTTCTCGTTAGTCGGACTAAGCCTTGTTAACGGCATCTGACAATATAAACTTTATGTGACGATATAAACAGTGGCTAAGTAGGCTTCACCTCAGGGCTTGGTAAACACAGGAAAAGATCCTGGTCGCAGCAACAAATATGGGACCATGCGACGAGGAGGATGCTAATCATAGTTTTATGTTGATAAGGATGATGCTTTTCCGGCCTTTTGTTGGAAAATTCTCTAGTCTTGTTGTGGTGGCAAGAAGAAGACCGTATAACGCATTTGTATATATAAAAAAAATAATAGATTTATTACATAGTTTTAAACCGGTCTTGAAATATCTGGACCTAACCTCCCTAACCCATCAAATAATGCCTTAGAATGTATAAAAACGTTTGATCAAGTCATGAGAGAGGAACTGTTTTGTCGAAAACCTGTATTCCTAATTTAAAAGGTTGTGTACGTGAGAGAATCTTCAAATGGTCGACCGGACAAAAACTATCGGGATATTTTCCTTATCACGAATTATCCTAGTCGACGGCAACCAAATGTCACGATATAAACAGTAATGAAGTGGGGCTCAACACCGGGACTTGATAAACAAAAGATCAGATCCTGATCGCAGCAAGAAATATGGCGCCATGCAGTGGGGAAAATGTTAATATTAATCACAGTTGTTGTTACTGCCGATAGTGAAGATCAACGTGGAACTGATATGGTTTGGAGTTGATTCTTATATTCTTGCTGGATTTCTCTAGCAATTAGTCAAAAAACAAAAAAAAAAAACAACAAAAAAGACCGCCTAAAATATTTCTCTATAAATGTAATTGATTCATAACAGAACTATAAACCAAACCGATTTTGAAATTGTGAAGTACAACCAAAATTTCCTGTTTCAAACGGGCGCGATGATCATTCTAGCCACAGGCTACAGCGATAAGCCGGAGTTTTGGCCCAAGATTGTTGATAGATTTTTACTCTCTGCCATCAATATCTAAATTGATCAGCCAATAAAATAATGCCTATTGTTAACTTCTATCTCTGTCTTTGGCTGTTCATAACTTGCACATGCGCTAATTTACGAACAATTCTTTGACCCTTCGAATTAATTCTAGGTAGCACTCGGAAATTACATTACGAGTTATATATTTAAAATAATAAGTTTCTATTTATTTTAATGCAAATTCTCTCCTCTAAGTTACTTTTTATGTATTTCTAAAATCTTAACTTTTTGATTATTTTCAATTTTTCTATCCGGTGATCCGTTGCGTCGTAGGGTCACCATGTGTACTGCAGCCACAGTAGAAGTGGTGTTTGTTGGGCAACATAGCCTGACAGAGCTCGATCCTCCTCAGAGTTTCAGAGTTTTCCTTTTTCTAAACCGGTTTACACTCAAGTTTATAGAACCAATTTTGTCCTGCTATTTGCCCATAGCTGGAGGGAGAAAAAGAGGATTCATACCTTTCCCAAGGGTATTAGTACGTAAGTTAATGTAATGGATCTGACTAGAATTCGAACCGTCTTCGAGTTTTGCTATTCTGCAATCTGACCCGCTATCCATTTTTTTTCCTTTTTAGGATTAACTAATTTTCAATTAGTTAATCTTAATAAGAACCAAATTAATTCTACCTCTACCCTTTCTTTACAAATATGCAAAATAAAAAAAAACCTGTCTATATTTCTGAGATGAGGTTATGTACAGTATTTACATTAGTCGGACTATTGTCCTCATCTTTGTCGCCATATCTGTCACAACGTTTCGGCCGTTGTACGCTCCGGCCTTCTTCAGGTGGTTGGAATTTCGAAAAAAAACAAACCAAAAAACTCCAGTAATCGCTCGGTTATAAGTGCCTGTGCACAGATTATTAAACTATTTGATTTAAAGTGTTTTTTTTTACCTGGGAAAATGCACAATCACTTATAGCGCCCCAGGAAGCACCTGCTGCTCTATCTACCTGACTCTTGCCCAATTCTCACTCTCCAGGCTTGACAGAGTTGAAACGCTTTCACACGGCCTTGTTGGTAATCATTTTCCAGCCTAAAACCTCGTTCCAACAGACGAAACATTGCAAGCCTCTCACTGTTCTATCGCTATTTCCATGGCATATGTTCAGACGTGCTACATTTCTTACTTCCACCAGACATTTACAGCTAGTACCGGCCATACTATGTATACAGGATGGACGCATCCTCATTCCCTTCGTATTCCATTAGTAAGGAAGAAGTTATACTCGGGCAACTTCTTTCCTAAAACTGTTAATTTGTGGAACGAGCTCCCGAGAAGTTGCTCCCCGACTCACTACTGTATTAAGTCAACTGTTATATATCCTACATATCCTCATAATATACACTTCTAAATTTTTATTTTACACACGTACAACAAGCCAAATGAGTAATGTACTACCTTGTATTGAGTATAAAATGTTATAAAATTCATAATATAAATTGGTAGCAATATTTATAAAAGTAGATCTAAAACTATAGTCTAATCCCTGAAGCAGACGCCTACTCAGGCACATATGTCTTTCTTCGAATTCCGCAGAGCCAACCAGGGAACAATACTGGAACTATGCTGAGCAGGCAGTTTCTGGGAGAGTGTACATGATCTGACGTAATCAATTATTGAACAAGACTCATTTTCTCAAACCTTGACGCAACCATCAACGGTTTCCAAAAGATTTCGTAGACCCTGTTTCCTTCGCAAGGCTTGGGTTTAAATTTCCAACTTTCCAACGATGTCACATGCTGGAGTCATCTTCTCTGGATGATATTATCACGAAATCACTTTCTTGACAAGTCGAACCTACGTTCTTACCACTCGGCCAGATGACAGTAATTTTTATACTAATACATTAAACATTAGGTAGAATGGAGTCGTCAATGGTCAGAACCCCCCCCCCTAAAAAAAAAACGCAAAATTTTCAGGCAGGACGGGATATTATATGCATCATAATGCATTTGATACACATGAGGATAAAAATAAATCCTTTTCATTTACAGAAGAATCAGCAATATTATGGTTCGTAACCTGGCATCTCGGCTTCAGTCATTTTCCTCCCAACATAATGTAGCTTCCCTGTACCTCTTCTATAAATACTTTCATAGTAATTGTTCAGATGAACTTTTCGCTGTGGTACCTAGACTTTATGAATTTAAGAGCAGAACTAGATTGCTATCAAGGTTTTATCAATTCACAGTTGAATTGACTAGATCTGACCACATGATCTACACTAACAGATTTTTTCTCGCACTTCTCTTTTGTGGAACTGTTTTCTGGGTTCATGCTTTCCAGCCCACTTTCATCGGCAATAAATTTAAATGCAATGTCAATCGCTATCTACTGTCTTGCTTAGTCCTCTATTTTCTTGCTCCTTAATGTTTCCCCTTTTTTGTTCTTCTACCCAAAGTAACCCCCTGTGTCTTATTGGCGTTACTGCCTTACACGGGGTGATATGTTTTTAAAAAAAATAGGAAGAAAATTGATATTCGAATAATATTGAAATAATTTCAGATACATGTAGTTAAAATGTAATTTAGTAATTAAAACTAGAAATGCATAACATTGATTTTTATTCATCAATAAAATACTTTCATTATTTACATTATTCAGATTGTTATCACTGATATATTCACAACGTTTCGGCGGATGTACGCTCCGTTCTTCTTCAGGTGATTGAAATTTCGAACCCAACCCATTATTTCGTCCACCGGGGTAGAGTGTTCTAGTTCCACGTGCCATACCTCTTCAGGGTGCCTCAGATATTTTTCTTTAACTCAAGTCTCCAAGTTTTCGTTCCCCACTGCTGTGGCCTGGTATTGAACTCACAACTCTTTGGGTCTAGTGACTTGATCTAACCAACGTCTTTATGTCCCCAAGGAAATAACAATCGAGAACAATCTACCCCGGTAGACGAAATAAAGGTTTCGGGTCGAAATTCCAATCAGCTGAAGAAAGCCGGAGCGTACAACGGCCGAAACGTTGTGAATGGGGCAATGAACATGAGGATAACAGTCTGAATAATGTAAATAATGCAAGCAATCATAATACCTCATCTCAGAGATATAGACAGATATTAATAAAATAGCTTTAAATTTTCTCCGCTTCCTTTTTCAAAGTGTAAAATAATTCATTGCTCCCGAGAGTAATTACCTCTAACTTATTTTAAAATGGTTACATCTTTCGGCTGGTTAATATTATAATTTAATTATCCTAGTTAATTGAATGAAAGCGAAATATTTGCGATCAATTTTGTTACTGTGGAGTTTTTAGTGAATCAATTAAAATGACCGAAACCAAAACGAAATAAATGTTCTTGAAATCAAATCATCATTCGTTAGGGTCTCGACTAATATCCTTATCTTTGTTGTTATTAGACATTTTACCCATTGCGCACCCACCTGCCTTCTTCATTTGTCCATCAATCCAGTTAACCTTTAAGAAATTTATAAATTAACCCTTTATTTAATCTACGAGGCTAGATTGTTCTCGTTCCACTGCTCAGGTCTAGGGACCTTGCAGCTGCAAGGTCTGCATTCGTGCGTCTCAAGCGCTCACTATGAGGGTGATGGGAGATTTCCACGGCTACGAAGGGGCGCATCTATCAGGCTATTGTTCGGGGTATCCTTCTCTATGGCTGCGAAACGTGGCCACTTAGAGCGGTTGACCTACGAAGGCTTGAAGTGTTCGACAACGATTGACTTCGTTGCATTCTACAATACCGCCGGATCGATCGTGTGCCCGCGGCCACTCTACGTTGTCGCCTGGGTCTCCGTCCTCTTCCACCCGTCCTGCTCCAGCGTCGTCTCCGTTGGTTCGAGCACGCAGCTCAACGCCCGGAGGGAGAGTTTCATCCGCGATGTACTTCTTCCTCCTTCTCTTCCTGGCTGGCGAAAACGTGTCGGTGGACAGCTGAGGACGTGGGCTAGCACAATCAAGAATAACCTAGCAGTACTATCGGGTCTGCAAGTAGTTGGTCTTCGACGATGGAATCGCGATTGGCTCGCCATTTCGTTTGACCAAGGCTCAGGATCGGCGAGCGTGGGCAGCGATGGTCCGAGAGGCTGTATTTGCTCGGGAGGAAGCCGGTTCAACCCGACCAAGGTGAAAACCGATACAAGTCAAGTCATGTTTAGGGATATCCAATTCATTTTAGTATTGCGCATTTATTGCCCACCATTTTTCTGACAATCCTCGGTCTTTATTATCTGATACTTACCAATTAAAGTATCACCAATTTCAAATATTTAACGATTTAACCACTAAGTTATTGGTCCGTTGGGAAAGCCTGGACCTGGCTGTATCCTTTAAATTCCCATATCTTCACTTCTAATATTATAGAGAATAAAAAAGTTTTAATATCGTTTAGATATGAATTTCTTCACTTTTTAATCCTAGTGTCTGAAAACCGAATATATGAGTGAGATATTGAATGTAATCTACCATGTTTCATGTAATCACCTGATATCAATGGCGGATATGCCTGGAGAGTGTTCATCATCTCGCCAATAAATCTTTATCTTGTTCTAGTTAGAGAAATGGCGTCTGATACGAAATATATATTTTTTTTTTTAAATTCTTCCTTAGGAAATAATCGCTCCCATTGGCATTTACCAGCATTTTTTGGCCATTTATAAAGAAAAAAACAGTGGATTTGAGCACAATTAGGGCGTAGGTAATGAGATTTAACTGTTGGAATTGCGATGTGTATGAGGAGAAAAATTCAGGTCGGCTGCCTACCGCTGCACAGAAATGACAGTAACTCAAATTCGATAACCAATGGTTTTGACTGAAAGAAGAATGATATGTAGGCAAACACTTACTCTATCAAACTGTATTATTTTGCTAGTTTTCCTCTCGTAGTATTAAATAGATACCAATTTCTTATTGAAAATTCGTATATGAAAGTATTTTCTATTACTTTAAACGTTATACGTTGTGGACACGCATGTTTAATTATTGTTGTGGAGTGTTTTGACAGTGGAGGCTTGTATTTCTAATAAGTCGTCCTAAATTAGGTCCGACGTACAAAACGTTAGGAACTTGGAAAATAAGAGTCAATGACGCAGCAAATCTAGTTGTGATGGTTGGTACTTCAAATGTCCGAATCTCGATTGACGCGCTCAAACACATTCTGCCAGACTTGCCACTGCTACTCCTACTTATTATCTATGGGAGAGTCCATTACAATAGAATAGGTACTATGGCATAACAATTATGCATGAATGTTGTTTTTAAACAGAGTACATCTGTAACTTGGCTACGTGGCGAAGTGGTTAGAACGTTTGCATTCTGACCATGAGTCGATTATCGGACTGGAAGTGTGCGATACCTTTGGAAAGTGCCTGAAAACCGTACCATCAATTGACCCAAGGCTTGTAAATGAAGTTGGATAGACGGAACCCTTAGGGTCGTCGACAGCTCAAGTCCTCAGCTATCGTGGTCAAGGGCTTGAGCGTCCTGGCCTTGTTCAAATTGTAGATCACGCTAGATTTACCCGCTCTTTCCCAGAAACTGCAAATAAGGTCTGTTCAGCATAGTTGCAGTAGAAAACACAGGTGGTCGCTGTGGGTGTTGAATAAGCAAGCATCTGCAATAGGGTGATGGGTGACTACTTGGTTAATACGAGGTTCTGTCCGCTTGGATGTGCGCGTAGTGTAATGGATAATGGCTCCGAATTTTTAATCGGCGAACCGAGTTCTAATTCCATTTGTGATCGTTAGTATTACCTGGAAAGGGTTGATGAGTTGTAGAAAATGAATGAATCAATCATAAGCTTTCGGCATGGGTTCGAATCTGCATCCAACTTTCTAAAAGCACGGCCTGCTATACCGTTTTCCCCATAAGGAATTAAGGCTGGCTTTGCACGATCTTGGGTTCTTCCCAAGCTGGTGAGTACTGCCGTCCTCAACTGATGGTTATCTGCTTCCAACTTCGCGCCTTCATCTGCTTCTGTTCCACGTTGTGTTCCTTGATCAAAGAGCAGAAAGAATTCGTGAATTCTCTCGGCAGCAGGACATGTGGCTTCTTTCTTCTTCTGTGGCTTCTCCTGTATTCCGAGGCCTTCTGGTGCCTTCTGCTCTTTAGGTCACCTAAGCGCTCCTTTATATGAATTTCACCCGATTCCTACCGCACCTCAAGATTCATTAATATTCATATAAATCCAATTTTGGAGAACCAATACTGAGAAAGCGGCTCGCAGTCGGTCACTTATTCAAAACAATACATTGTTCGACAACAAACTTTATATTTATGAATTCGTTTCTTTGTCCTTAACGCCAGAGATTCTTTTTTGTTGCAGACTTTTCAATATGACCGATTAAAATCTTTGACTACGTTACACGTTTACAAAGCCATATTACAGTTTGTTTACATTATTGGCTTTGCGATTTATAACATTTTCATTTGTTTTCGGCTGACAATTAATTTTTTACATTTCTCATATTTCAGATTGTTTACATTATCGGTTCTGCGAATCATAACAATTCCATTCCTCTTTCGCCTTATATTTTAGATTTCTCAACCCATATTTTAGAGCCAACGTTCCATTCGCCGTTTCTAGTTATCAGATACGAAAAAATCTCTTTTTATCCTTGCTCCATATTGCAATTCATGCTTTCACCATAACGTTTTTAATCCTCCCGATTCTCCAATTCTTATACGGGGTTTTCACAAGAACCCTTTTAATACTAATTCCATACTACCAGTGTCACATTCCTTTCAACGACTACCAGTGACACTTTCTACTGACACATTACTTACCACTCTGACTACAACCACTATAATACTCCAGAGTCTCTATGAAGTCCTATATAGTCCCATATTTATAATTTGTCTTGGGTGGGGGGAAATAAAAAAATAAAACTTTCCATGGAAAGTGCTCGGACGAACTGCATTCCTTGCTTCCGCCAATTCTAACTTTCACGGCTACGACACGCTATGCCACACCCATTGTAGCAAATCACCCACGTTCCCTCCATATTCCATTGGTGAGGAGTAAGTTTCACTCGAGAAGCTTCTTCCCATGAGCCACTGCTTAACCTGTTAAAGTCTAAGGTTAACTGTTATCTTCCTCGCCTATCAACATAAACCTACCTCTTACTCTGTAACCCTCTACCGCAAGTGGCTTCTTTATACTGCGACTGTCGTATTCATTTCAACTACTGCCAGTGACATTTTATCGTGTCACATTCTTCCCTTCCTCATATCTCTCATTTATATGTAAATGACACCCAAAATTAATGAAAACAAGAAAGGTTTTTCATGCATCGTTTTTACACTAAACATGCAGTGGAATAAAAAAAGAGAGAGTTTTTTCATGTTGTTTTCCGAGCTATGACTCTAGATATCTTTAAAACGTTTAATAGGGTTTAGTATGCCGGCCTTCTTCGTAAGCTGCAGGGAAACGGAATTTCAGAAAGATTATTTGACTTAATAGAATCATTCCTGTCAAACGATTTAATGAAGCTCGTAATGAAGGTCGTCCTAAACGGATACTCCTCTCACTTTCGGCGCTTCTAGTTATCAAATACGAAAAAAATCACTTTTTATCCTTATCAATTCATGCTTTTACCTTAACGTTTTTAACCCTCCCGATTCTCCAATTACTATAGGGTTTTTTCACAAGAACACTTTTAATACTAATTTCATACTACCAGGGTCATAAGGGGGGCATCGGTTCAAGCGGAAGGTATATTTTTTGTTAAGATGCTCGAATGTACATGCCGGTAGACACAGACTAGAACTGTCTAAAACAACAGGGAACAGCTTAGACACGTCTATTAACTAACAACTTTTAAAATAATAAGAAGCCCTGTGAAAGTATATAAATCGAAGTAAATAATCTTAAATAGGTAAATATGTTCGGACAGAGGAATATCGACGTTTCAAATTAAAACCGTTGTATTGGTTTATTCAAAATGTAAAGTCAGTTTTAATCGCAAGATAAGCAATAGAGTTTCTATTTTTAAATAACTTACATCAAAACGACCACTTTTGTGTAGTTGTTTAACAAATGAGTTTTTAAATACATTTCGTTAAAATTGGTGTTTATTCGTCATTTGATTCTATCATAGAAATAAGAAATATTTTTGACATATTTGACATATTATTTTTGACATATTATTTTTGACATATTATTTTTGACATATTATTTTATTCCAAGAAAGGAAAATTCAATCCAAAACACAAAAAGAGATTTTGGAAAATTATGAAGAGATTCTTTGAATCATCGAACATGTCAAAAAGGATTTGGAAATGTCATGGTAGAGATTTCTGGTCAGAATGGCCATTGGAAATAGGTAGCAATCAAATAGAAGCAAGAATAAACACGCTCAGAAACAGAAAGAAGCAGCTGAAACTTCTACAATACAAAATTAGGAAAGGGGCTTGGAAAATTTGACACTCACAGTACATGCCGAATGCAAAATGAACTAGTGGAAATAGCCGAACGCCTGACTAGTTTTTTCGATAAAATTGCAGAACTAAGAAGGGAAGGATGATGAAAGAGAAACGTTACTCAGAACTATAATGGATAGGAAGTTATGAAGAGTCATGGCAACCCACATCTTTAAGAATACCACTTATCTACGGAGAGGAATCGTCGCGTCGTATTCATACCTGTTCTTGTAATATTTGTTTTTCACTATTTTCCCTTCCCACTGTCCTGCCATGCATATTTAACCATACACCTTAAGTCGTTTACTTGCTGTTTCCGTCTGGTTCTATTGCCTTGCGAGTGTCGACATTTCCAAGCTTTTATTCTCATTAGGTGTCCTAGAAATTCCCACCGTCTCTTTCTGTTAAGTTATAGTCTACTTTTCGTTCCTTTTAGTTTCAGCTTTCATTATAATCCCCTTGTTGCTTATAAAAGTACGTATATTAAAATGAAGGAAGGGCAGATAGAGAACATGGAGTATTGACTAATTAAGATAAACACAAAGCAGTGGAAAATATTCCATATTAGAGCGCTTTCAATTTAGAGATTTTCTTCATGAGACAGCCTACCAAACTACACTAAAGAGAATAGCCTGCCTTTTTATTTTTCCCTACCCGGAGCAACAGAAACTTATGACGAGCATACTACGAAATGAATTAAAACCCTCACTTACAATCTGAACCCTTTCAGCTGGGAAGGGAGAAGAAATAGATTTATAATTTTCACAAAGAAAAAGTAAAATGTATGTGTAACTCATTCCACCCCTAGTATTCATTACACCACTGATCCCCCCTCCCCATATATATATATATATATATATATATATATATATATATATATATATATATATATTTTAGTTTATGCTTCTGTTCATCTATGGTGTTGCAAAGAGTTTTATTGGTCTCTCACTCACCTTCGTCCCACACATAATAATCAAGGTTTTTGCAGTCTAGGGAGTTAGGCTGTTAAAAGTAAGGGGTGATGTGGTCGCAGAAATTGTCTGACAGTCATGACTGGGTTCTCATGTTTTTGTGGCATGGTGGAGAGTTTTGTTGCCAACCTCTTGATCCAGGGTAATAATATTTCCTCAAGGGATTTGATGCAGGCCTCCGTGTCGAGT
>CAHIKZ030004860.1:575000-585000 GCA_903632075.3 Acanthosepion pharaonis | reverse complement strand
GAAAAGTTTTTGTTTTGTCTTCATTCATTTATATATATATATATATATATATATATATATGCAAGACTGGGTAAAGCGAATCGAGTTATTTCAGTCACTGCTTATCTAAAAATAAATACGCTTAAATTTACCTTCAATCGTGCGCCAAGGTCTTAGGGGTAGAATATCTCACTGACGCCAATTCAACCGGATTTCGATTTTCGAGAGACAACCGGACATCTAGCTACACTGCCTGTAGATTATATATATATATATATATATATATTTATAAACGGTACAAAAAGCGTATTAAGGCATTAAAACAAGAAATTTTATATTGTAGGTCATGATAGATTTAAAACAAAGCGCACACCAGTCGACCAGTTTCCTCCCATCTCATCAGAACTGTTAACGGGGAACTAAGATTATGAAGAAAAGGAAAAGAAAAAGTCTGTCATGGATGACATGAATGAGTGGACAGGGAGAAAAAAATATTATAAAAATTATACCAACCAAGATGCTAGAAGCGCAGCACAGCAGGTCCAAGAAAACAATCTCTTTGTTTGCAAAGAGCAGGTTGCCTGGACCTGATGTAAAGCGTCTCCAACACCTTAAGATGGAAGAATGAGTGCCAACTGGCCAAAACGGAAAATCAGTTCACACTGAAATCCATCGCACAAGTGGGATTCTTTATAAAGTGATCTGCAATCGAAGAACCATACGTGTTACGAATGGTATCACCCAAAGAAAATTTTTTGTTCAATATTATAGCAGGTACGTGTTGTTTAATTCTAACGTCCAACCGCTGTGTCGTTCTACCTATGTAGTCGCATCCACAACTACATTTGAAATGGTAAATGACAGAATTAATATGGGGGGCGGGGGTAGAACATCTTTACACATAGATGAAAGTACGGACTTAGTTTGAAAGACTACACGAACGTTCGCTGCAAAATAACACTCACGTGAACTACATGAAATATGCTTGGAGAAAGATTCGCTAATCCTACCCAACCACGGTAAACGAAGATAGACCGGACATTTACCCACTGAAGCTGGTTTGATTTTGCTGAACCTGGCAGTCTCATCACGAATAACCGATTGAACAAAGTTCAACGGATAACCATTGTTCACAAAGATTTCAGTTAAACAACTGATTTCATGTTTCAAGGTGTCACCCGAACAAATCATTAACGCCTTATGTGTCAGGGTCCTAATCAAATTTATCTTTTGTCGTTTAGGACAAAAGGAGTCCCATCGAGTATATACTCTTGTAAAAGTAGACTTCCTATACACAGAGGTAATAAACGAGGAAGGGGTTCATTGAACAAGAACATCTAAGAAGGGCAATGAACCATTGACCTCCTTATCTACTGTAAATTTAAGGGCAGGATGAACACCATTGAGTAGCGAAAAAAATTGTCCACTTCCGATTCATGGCTGAACACACAAAAAGTGTCGTCCACATACCGAAAGTAAACCTTGGGTCGGGCAGAACTTAACAAAAGGCTTTCAAAAAAAAATTGTCTTTGGGCGATACCATTCGTAACACGTATGGTTCTTCGAGTGCGGATCACTTTATAAAGAATCCCACTTGTGCAATGGATTTCAGTGTGAACTGGTTTTTCGTTTTGGCCAGTTCGCACTCATTCTTCCATCTTAAAGGTGTTGGAGACGTTTACATCAGGTCCAGGGCAACCTGCTTTTGTAAACAAAGAGATTGTTTCCTGACTTGCTGTGCTGCGCTTCTAGCATCTTTGTTGGTATAATTTTTATAATATTTTTTTTCTCCCTGTCCACTCATTCATGTCATCCATGACAGACTTTTTCTTTTTCTTTTCCTCATAATCTCAAATTTGTCTGACGATCGCTAAAGCGTGAAACGCAGCGTCACAAACTCACATCTATCCAACCATATATATATATATATATATATATATATATATATATATATATATATATATATATATATAAAAGGCTTAAAAGTAGATCACATTGAAACAACGGCTCCCGTAAGATCGCTGAATTTAAGCAACGTAGCCCTGGTCAGTACATGCTTGGGTGACTGCTTGGGAAAACAAGCTGCTGCAAGTTTGGATGTGCGAGGGGTGTAAGGGGTAATGTCACTGAATTGCTAATCAAAGAACCGTGTTCCAATTCTTGTTGGGTTCGTTATATTCACTTACGCATAAATACACTTGGGAAGGTATTAATCCACTTCTTCACCTCTCATCTATGGGTTAATAAGTAATAATTGTATCACTAAACTACTGTTATCTCCAAAGGAAAAAAATTCTTACAATCTAAAAATATCTTCTTGCTTTAAATAACCTGAAAACGTCACACATGCCGAAGAGAACGAATCAGCAAATACATCTATCTATATATCTCTTGTGGCCTGTTTAGAGGCCAGAAAGAAAGACGCGGAAGACGAAGGTAGGTTGAAAAAGTATATTGAAGATATATACAAAGCAATAGTGTTAGTAATAAGTACTGCGTCTACGACTCCACTCCACCCTCCGACTCTCGCAATTGCGTTTATGAGAGGAGGAAGAGTCCATTTTACTGTAGGAGGGTTTACCACAACACTATCTACCTATGTCGCTCTCTCTATATATGTGTATATTAATATCAATTCATTAAAGAAATTAATATTATTATTAATTATTAATTTATTTAAAATTATTATTTAATATTCTTAAATAATTTAATATTATTCATGGAATATTATTAAATACATACATACATACATACATATATATATATATATATATATATATATATATATATATATATATATATATATAAACAGTTGTTAGGCAGATTTGAATAAAACCCGGCACCGTTATATTAAAAAAAGTGATCGATACACAATCCAAAAAATCGAACGTGCAGAACTTTTAAATATTAGAAAATGGAATTAGGAAGATAAACCACTTACGCTACCATGGTTTCACCCATTGCGCAAACCCTCTATTGTTGGGCTGGGGCATTTTAGGGAGGGCCGGGACTTGCAGTGGTGGTGGTGTCTGCGGATTGTGCCGTGGTGTTACTTAAGGGCCTTTTAGAGTAGCTCACTATTACTCAAACACGAACTGCTCATTTTAATTCCGATGTCTCGTTGGTACAAGCAATTACGAACAGAAGTTCTGGTACTTGCAGGGAATAACAGTTTAAGGCCGCAATACATCTTAGTCTGGGACAAGGTGCACTCGAGAAGGTATACTGAGCGAGTAACTAACTATATCTCGCTTCAGAGGAAGGGTCCTAAATCTTACGCCGTGATAGGAGTCCTCCGGGTGCTTAGCTAATATTCAGTTAATAACCCTATCTGTTATTAGCAAACGAAATGTTTATACTTTTGGGAAGAGGAATGTATATACCAAATACTAAAGGATAAAAAACACAAAAAATGTAAGAGAAATAACATTTACTCGAGAGAAATCTTAAGAGGAAATAGAGTGAAGTAGAGAGAAATAGCGAACGCAAGTTGGTCCGCCATCTTTGTTAAAAAAAAAAAAAACAATGAAAGAAAGAAATTGCCGAGAACTTAGCCACTTTGCGAGTTCATAGTGAAAAGAGAAAAGCATAAAAGACAAATTGGAATAAAAAAATAGAGATGTACCACAGAATGAAAAAGAACCAATAAATTTGGCTCGGACCATAGCGTCCAGCGTATCGGTCAAGAGCCGACAATAGCAAGACAAATCAATTATCAATAAGCCATTACCCTGGGCTTCAAAACGTCTATCGATCGATTACCAATTGTTTACATCTTAAGATCGATCATGCTTTCAGTTTTTCTTTTTGTGTTTCCCGGGCCACGGCTTGTAGCACGCCAGATAGCTTCTGGAAAACTTCCAAGCGTCGTTAAGTTGGAAGGGAGTAAAATTGACTGACAGGAAAACCAAAATTTGGCCAAACTCACAGTGAATTGACCAGCTTTGGTTCATTCACCCAAACTCTCCAAGCTGAGAATCAAAAGAAAAAAACAAACAAACAAAAAAATTAAACAAAACAAACAAGCGTTCTTGTTTGAATCTAATCTCTTTGAAAACCAGAATTGTCAAGAAGAGTTAAATCCAAATGAATTTATTGCTATACTGGAAGCCAAAAGTCAGATAATACCAAATCAATACTTGAAACTAGAAATGAATTTAAAGGGTAAATTTAAGTGGTTACTTTAAGGGTATTTATTAAACGAACAAAATATATTGATTGAAAATAATTATAACTTAATTTGTAAACGTATGAAGAAGTAGTTCGATATATGGAAAAGATACTCCACTTACCATAGTCAAGACACAAGTTTATTTTGTAAATAAATGTTATGTGCATTTTATGATGTTTAGCTGGCCACTCGTCTTCGAGGATAACCGACTACTAGGGCAGCTAGCCAATCACTATTGCAGACGTTTGCGCATTTGAGTTTATTCTACCCGTGGTTTATACTGCAACTAAGCTGAGCATATCTTCGTTAGAGTTTCTGGAAAGAAAGCGTGATCAACAATTTGAACAAGGCCAGCACGCTCAAGCCCTCGACATGTGACTTCGTGCTAGCACAGCCGTCTACCCAATTTCACTCACAAGGCTTGGATAAATTTGTGGTACGGTTTTCAGGCACTTTCCAGTCCAATAATATCAGGAAGCCTCCTTCCTGACAAATCGACCATGGTGAGATTCAAACCCGGGTCTCATAGTCAGAATGCGAAAGTTCTCACCACTCGGCCACGTGACTATATACTTTATGATGTAGGCAGTCATGAATACCTCGAAGGTTTTTTTTTTTTTAATATATCTGATGAAATCTTATGGTCTCCTGATGTAACAGAGAGAAGTATACACATACACACACCCACATGAACGCACACACGCAAATATAACTTTTATTGACTGGAAATGGAAACGGTGTTTATATATCAAAGTACAATTTGGGTTAAGATGTGTGTTTACCGATGTGAAACACGATCTCAGGGCAGGAGGCGATGTTTTAAACCTGCGTGACTAGTAAACAATGGGTATGGGTGAGATACTTGTTTTTTTAAACAGTATTTGTTTTGATTAAAAGGTTGAATCAATGTTTAGATATCCCAAAGTATAATTTTGGTGAAGCGAGAAGAAACCCGTGATTGAGATAAGGAAAATAATTGGAGAATCGGTTTATATGTCAAGGGATAGTTTTTGGCACTCGTGATAGCTGAGTGCCGGGCCGAGGGTCAATTGTGATCAGCTGATCCTTTTTCTATATTAACTCGAGATTTTGCTAATAAAGAAGAGTCGAGGAAAGAGACTATAGTCGAGAGAGTCACGAGACTATCGTCGCAGTGAGTCGAGAGATTTGCGGGAGAATTTTGGAGGAGAGAGCGAAGACTGACCCCTGTTCTGAGAAGTCTGTATGAGACGGGACTATTAGTCATAAACGTACCCCAGGCAATTCAATACGCGTTTATCACACACAACTCTCTCTCTCTGTTGGGAATTCGCTGGATGCATTTTGTCTTTTTCTTTTTTTTTCTCATTTATGTTAAATGTTTTTATTCTCCCTTTAACCTCTGTTCTGATGTTATAAAAGATGTCAATATTTCCCCCATTGTTGTCTGGCTTCTGCAGATATTATTTCTTGTTTTATTTTGCCACATTCTAAAACTTCCTAGCGCCAACTCTCACAGCCGTGTCTACATCCCCAGTCGACCGTGAACGTATGGACAACACCCCGCTTACTGGATCTAAAAACTAACACAGCGTGGGCAGCGAGCAGGACTTGACCAGTTGACCGGTCGGAATAATCTACGGGTACTCAGGGAGCGTACGGCCAGTTACCCCTAAGTTCGGTTCGGACCGAGTGGACACCTCAACCCGAAGAGGAAGACGCCGGAGGTTGAGGGGCTGGGGACGAAATGGTAGACTGATAAGTTTATGTGATTCCAAGAAAAGTCGTGATCATATATGAAAATTGATGCAATATTGCCTGCAAAACAATACTTCCCCAAACAGCACATGATCATAAATGAAGTAAACGTTCAGTTATATCCGTCTGTTGGAAAGTTACTCGATACCCCAACACTACTCGAGTTAAAGTGCCTACAAACTGCTGTGAGAGAAATGAGGAAACATAGAATTATTCGAAAAATCCAACGTGTTGTACTAATGTCTTGGAGACCTAAGAAAAAGTAACTTTTGAAGATGTTTCATCTAAAATCTATCAAAATAATCATTCTTTTTTATTATATTGTTTTTATGGCTTATCAGCCCTTTGCAGGTTATTTAAATGCAGATTGTAAAAATCTTTTTGAGATAATACTGATTTAGTGATAAATTCTTAACAATTAACCCATAACTGGCAGGCTAGAGGTGGAAGTGAATATAACGATCCCAATTGGAATTGGAACTCAGATCTCCGATTAACAATTCTGAAACATTATCCATTACACCACCGCACATCCAGTCTTACAACACCTGACATTGCCAAGCAGTCACCCATCTAGGTATTGACTAAGCTCGCTGATCCTTAACTCTGGTGATTTTAGGGGAACCGTTATTTCAACCTGATTTGGCCGTAAACCAAATTGTGGTTCTGAAACATAATATAGTCTTACGCGAAAAAATGTACTGACGAAAAAGATGTCATTTTATACACCAACTTCTTCTATATAAAGAATTATATATATATATATATATATATATATATATATATATTTAGTTGGATAGATGTGAGTTTGTGTGAACCTGGGTTTCACGCTTTAGCGATCGTCTGACGATCGCTAAAGTGTGAAACCCAGGGTCACAAACTCACATCTATCCAACCAAATATGTTAGCTCTATCTCTGATATTGAGCGCTTTCTAATAAGTACCGCGCATATAATATATAAATAATTATACATATATATATTTATTTATATTTATATACACTTTTCATATATATATATATATATATATATATATATATATATATATATAAATTAACTGATTGAAAATATGTTTTTTTCGTTACACAGTAATAACCATCTTTCAAAAATAGAAGCTAAAAGAAATAAAAAAAATGAATTAAATTAAATTAAATTAAAAAGAAGAATTTCCAATATTCGCTTGAAGATGAAACAGAACTAATGTTTTTAATTTAATTATATAATTAAATTTAAAGCTTTTAGCTTCCATTTTTGAAACATGGTTATTACTGTGTAGCAAAAAACATATTTTGAATTAGTTAATTTATAATATTATATTTATGCACTTTTGTAATATTAAAAATAAAAAATATCAATAAGAACACCGGATTATATATTTTACTGTTCTTTTTACACACACACACACACACACACACACACACACACACACACACACACACACACATATATATATATATATATATATATATATATATATATATTTGTATAAAAAATTAAACATCTTGGTTGGATTATAATTATTTGGGGTTGTTTTTCTTCGCTAGATACGGCTCCAATACATATAACTGAAAAGAAAATGGACAGTGTTTTGTATTGCGATATGATGGTAAAGAACTTGGTTCAATCTGCAGAACCTCTTATAGTATCTAATGGTTGACTGTTTCTGTATGATAATCACCAAAGACATACTGTAATAAAAAAAGAAAGAGAGAGAGTGATTAAAGGAAAAGAAATTTATGGATTTCGTGTGGTCAAATCTGTTGCCTGATTTAACTGCCATAGAAAATTTGAGGAATGATTTTAAAATTAGAGTTCATCAGGCGAATGCTCATAAATTAAAATAATATCCCGTTTATTTGCTAAGACGGTAATCAGACGTTTAGAATAATTTGAAATAATTTCCTCGCAGTAATTAACTCGGTTGACAAATCATTTAAAGAATTCAATGATTTTTTTTTTAACAAGAGTGGAATAGATTTGGATTTAATTACTGCGAGGAATTTATTTCAGATTATTTTTAACATTTGATTACAATTATAGCAAATAAATGGGATATTATTAAATGTTTATCTGTTTATTGATCCGTTCTGAGTACATTTGATTTTTAAAAATCTTTATTACTCATTAGTTATATAAATTTGTATTATGTTCAACTCAATTTGTAACTGTATTGACATATTAGGAATTATATTGTTCTGAAGAAGATTTTTAAAATTTAATTCATTTAATGTAACTGTATGATCTGAAGATCGCTCAAATTCCCAAAGTTGCCAGTCACCATGCAGAGCAGGTTTCTATGTTCAGACTACCTATATCTACAAGCGGTCTATTAGTGCCCGTGTTTGTAACAAATCCAAATAAATAATTCCCTTTGAATCTTATCAGAGAACAGATCTTTTCCAAAGTCGTTTCCGGTTAGGATGCGATGTTGAAGTCCGAGTCATGATTTTCTTTGGTTTCGATCCTCGTTATAAATTCATTTTTCATCGTCAGAATATCTCTTGTCTAAAAGCAATTTATTTCTAGTTTTAGCGCGAAGAGAAAGACAATTCTTCACGCGTAGACTGCTGCTTGTTTCCGGCCGTTCGTATGGGCCAATTTTTCCTTGTTTCTCAAGTTTTGTTGTTTGTAATCGATAAACTACAGTTGACCGATTGTACTACTGAGTAAAAGAAGAAAAGAAAGAAGATTGATTAAACTTTGAAGATATTTGTAACAATTACCTACCATTGTGTAAAAGGTGAAACTGGTAAATTCTGCAACAAGGAAATAATACTTAGGAGACTTGAGATCGTTTTGACGGAAGTGTCATTAATATTACAACCGTACAAGTGAATCTCTTGACTGCGTTCTGAGACGTCCTTGTGTCGGCTGGAACTTTTATAAATGACTGCATGAAAACCGGAAGTTAAGGTAAGACAACTGATGTCTTTCGATAACTTTATCATCTTCTTCCGGTGGCCTGTCTTTCGCTGGCATCTAACTATCTGAACAGGAAATTAGCAATGTGAATAGAAGTATTTATTCTAAATCTTTAATTAGGAACACATTATTTAAACTTATCAGATAAAAGATTTAAGAGAATCAAACGTCAAAACTCATCACGTTTTGAACACAGCTCATACATACGGACGCAGGCAACACAAATACACACATGTGCCTGTGTGTGTGTGTGTGTGTGTGTTTGCGGGCACGAAAGATTGCTGAAATTTGAGTTTCAGCTTCAAAAATGCGATAATATATATATATATATATATATATATATATATATATATATATATATATATATATTGATACACGATTCATTGAATGATTTAGACAAGTTTTTTTTACTTATTTTCAATTGAATCCTTTCATATTCTGCGATAAACTTTTTGGTGTCATTATTAAAAGAAGAAAAATTACTGTGTTGATACATATTTTTTTTCGAGTACTTTCGACCTTAGCACACTATCACATATATATATATATATATATATATATATATATATATATATATATTGATTGATTGATTGGAAAGCTTGAACTTTGAAGAAATTCCACAAGCTATTAATGCGTGACAATAAACTGTTTTCATAGAACTTACGGTAAATGGAAAATGATGAGACTAAGCTGCCAATCCAGTACTGCGTTTAAATTCATAAGATCTGCGGTACAAAAGACCATCACAACAATTACCATAGAAACACCACAGACAGGGTTATTACGTTACGGCAGTGAAAATGTGGCTAAAACATGTGCCTGATGACGACCCAAAATTGAAAATCCTTCTTTGGATTTTATCAAGAAATATACATATCAGAAGCACTGAACCAGACGCACCGGCAATATTCAATGCATTGTCGGATGATAGACTTATAAAGATGTAAGAAAGACTGGCGAAAAACATTTTCTAGTACGTAACATTGAACCGTTTCTTAGCTATATATTTATTGATTCAGTGAAATTGTTTCATTACTGGTAAAGTGCTATGAGTTAACCCCCCCCCAATGGGAGGTTAATATCAGACATGGTGATTTAAAATAACAAATCTTGACCGTAACTGTTTTGTCGGTTTTACTTTATTGAGTTCAATAAGGAAGGTCATTTCCACCTGTTTGAAATCAATACACCA
>CAHIKZ030004860.1:545000-570000 GCA_903632075.3 Acanthosepion pharaonis | reverse complement strand
GGTATTTACGCAAGCTCCCCAGGGAGCGTTATGTGGTACAATGATGATTTCCTGTCGACCCTGCAATAACGTAGGGCCGGGTAAAAATTCCCCGTAATATGGAGGTCGGGTAGCTGTCTACCTCTCCAGACGAGACTCTGCCCTTCGGCAAAGCCTCGTCTGGGTTCTTCTCTGCCAGAAGTCAGAGAATTCGACAGGCGATAAGAACTTAGCATGCGGCTAAGGGCTAATTCTAACTTTGCCCAACGTTACTTAACTCTGCTTATTTACATAAACGGACGATTGCATTCATTTATATCCTATATAACGTTTATATGAGGCATGGCCGCGAGAGTAAGGCGAAACTAATGATGGCGCTTTCTCTGCAAACTTTCGGTCTGTGATTCCAATTTGTATTTCCAATACATTAACTGTTTCGATTGGGTTTAACACATCATATCTCACCAGAGACTGAGTATAACTTTTAGTGGTTGTACTCCCGGTTTGGGGATGGATTCTCTTTTTTCACTGGGGGTTAAACGCTGTCATTTCCGTTGGATAGTGATAGTAATGATTCGATCTAGGATCAAGGTTCGATTGCGATCCTATTTTATATTAACGAGCACCTGTGATTATAATCTACTCAGATAATTTGTAAACATTTATGCCGATAATGCGATTACATATGGGCGCAACTCTTGATAGTCAGCGATTGGTGACTCATCTGTCATTCGATTTTACTCAAACTAGACAATAGGGTAAAGATTGGCTGAATACATTCAGTGTCGAGAAGAGAAAGCTAGTTACATACCATCGTCGCCGATCTGACCCCAAACTACCACCGATCAGGAAGAACGAAAGTCCTCTCTGGGAGGTAACGTGCTAGTCTTCACTCTTCAGGCTTGATAGCGTTCAAAACGTCTCCGAGCTCTTGTGGGTGACGAATTATTCACACCTTTCAACTTCTTTTCTACAGGCGGGATATAGTAAGACTCTACCATTACTTCAATGGAAAGTGTTCCGAAGAACTAGATTCCTCGATCCCATCCAAGGCAATGCTTCACGGCAAGAACAGACCATGCTACTTACATAATAGCAAACCAACTGCATTCGAATTGTATATCATCGGTGAGAAGTAAGTCCCACTCAAGCAGTTTCTTCTATCGAACCAATGCCCTGTGGAACCGACTCCAAACAGGATGTTTCCCGGATCACTATAATCTTAACCTGTTCAAGGCTAGGGTGAACCATTAGTTTCCACTTCTATATACACAACTGACCTTACAACGTAAACCTTTACCTCGAGTGGCACCTTGGACTTTTAAAGCGTGAAAATTACTCTAAAAAACCTGAGACTGTCTACTTTCAGACTAGATATAACAAATACCATTTTCGAAATGTTCATAAATTGACAAATACTTGGAGTTTGGACAAACGGAGACCAGTTCTAAAATCCTGATACTGTCTATATTCTGACTAGATATGAACAAATATCACTTAGTGAAATGTCCATAATTTAACAAATATTTGGGATTCGGAAAATGTAGACTATTTCTGAAACTTTGACAAGACATAAAAAATATCACTTCGGAAATGTTTCATAACTTGACAAATAATTGGAGTTTAGACAAACATAGACAAGTTCTGAAATCTTGAGACTGTCTGCTTTGCGACTTTTTGATATATATATATCAGTTGTGAAATGTTTACAAATTCAAAATATCCGCTTGTGAACATTAAAAACTGTTGATTGGAGATATTCGTTTCATTTTCTTTTCTTTTAAATGTTATCTGTTTTCTTTTCCATTTTTTAAAAATTTATTTTCGAAGTTCATCGAGTTTTAATTTGTTTCTCTGACGCCTCACAGTCTGAGATTTTTGATTAAACCCATCTGACAATATATGACAGTCTTGCATATTTTGATTGCCTTTCGGATCGAACCCATGTACATTGTAAACTGATTTGAAAAAAAAAAAATATATATATTTACTGATCCGCCAACAGATCAGATTAACTTTTTTGCAAATCGCTGTATTTATCTACTTATCAAGGTAATTTGATCGTTTTCTTCGATTTGTTTTCTAAACAGAGACGCAAGACTCTTAAAGACAAAAAGAAAAGGAATCTAATGAAGCATAAGACGTTTCCGTTGTTTACAGGGGGACAATGTAATTGGTAAATGACGTTCTAGCTTTAGTACCGATTTTAACAGGAAGAGATTCGATAGATTTGGAAAAACGATCTATATATGTTGAAACAAGAAGTAAGTGGAATATGTAAAAATAAATTCTTTCCTTTTTCTTCTGATCAGTGAATTACCCACCTGATCATATTGAGAAATTTATAAAGAAGTAATATTATTTTTTTTATTAATCTTATGTATTATATTTTAAGATTTGATTAGAAGCACCGGCAGTTTATTAATCAGTATTTTTATTTATTTTCGCCTACCGGCCTGAATATTCGAGAAATCTTATTAAAGTAAAATATATCCTCTACGGCAGGAGCCTCTACTCAGATATGAATATTCACTAAAAATAACGTTTAAAGTGCTAAACACACACACACACACACACACACACACACACACACACACACACTAATATACGTATCAAATACACCTCATCAGGCGATTGTAAATTATTGGCGAGTAAACGATTTATTTCGTTATCTCATATATATTTAGTGTACTCAGTAGTTTTCAATCTGCTTGTCTGAATCGTTCTAATGAATCAAGAGCAAGATCTAAAAAGTCAGCCAATCTAACAGTGATCTCATCCCACAATCCTCACTCATGCACCACATGGGGCCTCCTTTGTAAATCACTAGCGGTTCTTAAGTGCCACATAAGATTATCGCACAAAATTTCATAACTGAATCAATTGGTTTTTCAGATCCTCATACGTCGAAACCGACGGAAGAGTTCATATATATATATATATATATATATATATATATATATATATATATTCATTTCTAAGGTGTCGTTGATGAATTGGTTTTACGGCTTATCAGCTTTTTGCAGGTTGAATAAACCCAGAACATATTTTTTAGGCTGAAAGTTTTTTTTAGAGAATAATGATTAACCTATACAAGCCTTACTAATTAACCCACAGTTGGTGGGGAGAAGATGTTGGTTAATTACTCATATCAAGTTTATTTGCGCGAAAGTGATTATAAGGAATTGGAAAGGATTTAAAAATTTGGCTCTCCAGATTCCAATTCCGAGCCGTTATGCATTACTTAATGCGTCATTTCTGAGGAAATGGATTTTTATTTATAACTCGACATTATTACTTTTGAACATTAAACTTTGTGGATTCAGGCGTAGATATCGCTGTTTTTGTACATAGAATAAATCCATGTCTAATTTCCTGTGCCTTAAAGGTTTTTTTTTTTTTTTTTTCACTGGAAGCAATGCGAAATGCCTATACGACACAAACGGTTACTGACGTAAAAGAAAATGAGAATAACTTATGAAACGGAACCGGAAATCCAACGCTAAAGAGGAAACAAGGGATAAACTTCTAATCCTTTTTAAAAGAATGTAAAGGGATGTAAAGCGGACATATAAGCATCTTGATAAATAAAATGAGCCAAAATGCACGGACCAGAAGGTATATTTTCTTTATTAACACACTCAGCTTCACAGGCTGTTCGGTATAGATATAAAGTTATTTAAAGAAATATGTAATATATATATATATATAAGTGTGGCACCTTGCATTATTAGAAATATTCATAGAAATATGATTTAATTTTTTTTTACTCGGTTTACTAAACAGGTTGTTGATTTTTTTTTTAACGGAAAATAATTGAGTTGAAAATAATTCACTAAGATTGTACTTAGACGATCCTAAAAGAAAAAGAAAAGAAAGAGGAAGAAAAAGAAAAAAAAGAAAGAAAGAGAGTTGGATGATGCATGACCCAGTCATAAGCGAAGATAAGTGTCAGAAAGATATCTTGGCCTGCGTGTGGCCGAATTTTAAAGGACAATAGAGAATTGTTATTTGAAATGAAAAATCATTAAGAGGGAGAAAAAGAACCAGGCTTGATGACAGTGTTTTGGCAATTGATAAGAAAATCGGTCAAAGCACCTAGCCTACTTTTGCGTGGAAAGACTCATTGTCAAATTGGAGAAAGGGAAATTCTTTTTAGAACAATAGAAACGAAATTTTTTTTAATCGGAGAAAAAGTGTCTTTTGGGTTGAGGGGAGTGACCGGTGGAACTATATACAGATTCTGACCTATTAAGAATTGGAAACCCATGATAACAAAGTGGGGACATTTTCAATGTAGATAATTAAGATTTTCTGACTGTCGGGTCTGACAAAAACAAGAGGTGAAAAAACGATTGTCTCAGTTCACAGATAGCGCCAATATTCTTCCCTGAAGTCACATCTAATTAGCGGCAGGCTGTTTTGACAGAGCCCAGGTGAGAAAAAGCCAAGATTGTCATTTTTTCGTACGTGCAAAAAAAGGCAAAATTAGATTTTGTTTTTTTTAAAACAAGAACGATGTAAACCACGCCCAACCACAATCTCATTAGCCGAAAGCGGTCACGTGATATGCGGAAAGAAGTGAAAGGATGCTCGATCAAGAACCATTGGTCGGAAACGGTCACGTGATCTGCGGAAAAGAAGAGAAAGAAGTGCTCGATCAGGAATCATTGGTCGAGAGCGGTCACCTGACATACGAGAGACCGGGAAAGATGGGTGTGCGCCCCCCCACCAAGGGCACTGTGAGGAAGTAGGGGTGAAAACAATAGCGATAATGGGAAATCAAAAATAATGCGACTTTTGGAGTTATCGAGAAAACCCTGACGCCGACAGACCCACCCCAGTTTGTTGCGGCGTCAATAAAAGCAGGACCCCAGTCGACAGAAATCAGTTGGAGTGGAGTTGCAGCTGGACCACGGGCAGGGAAAGAGCCTGAACGCGGGCATCGGGCCCGATTCACTCGCACCTTTGCGGGCAAAAGAATCCTCAGACAAGAAATCCTTCCAGCCCAAGTCGAAGACAGAAGAGTTCAGCCCCGGACGGCAGCGAGAAGAGATCACCTCGGACGACAGAGAGTTGCGGCTGAGTTGCGGCAAGAAATCCTTCTAGCCCAAGTCGAAGACAAGAGAACTTCCAGCCCAAGCAGACGAAGAAGAAGATTACCCGAAAGCCGCAGAGAAGTTGCACCCAAGTCGAAGACAAGAGAACTTCCAGCCCAAGCAGACGAAGAAGAGGAAGATTACTCGAAAGCCGCAGAGAAGTTGCAGCCAAGTCGAAGACAAGAGAAGTTGCAAAGAAGAAGTTCTATCTTAGTCGACGAAGAAGAAGAAATACAACTCAAGACGAAGAGAAAAATCAACTGCGAATGATCGATAGAAATTAGCCCCAGTGTCGAACTAGACCACACTCCGACATACATAATTCTGAAGAGTAGACAACTCCGAAATCTTTTAAGTTGTATGATAGAGGCTTGGTGCCATAGTCCACAGAGCGGGTCGGGAAATAAGAACAATTTTTCTTTATGTAACGGACATTAGATATAAAAGGTTGTCACCCTTTTTTATCAGTAATTTTTTGTCTCGTGAGTTTTTTTTTTTTTTTCTTTACTTGTGTTTTGCCACCCCGTCGGACTCAACTTGTATCGGCCCCAATCCCTGCTGGTCCCGTCTGTCTAAGATCTAAACACAACGTGGGTAGACAGACCGGAGATCAGTACAGTTGTTTCAGTAACCAGGTATTGGAAGCGAGTTGGGAAAGGCGAGGTTGGTGATCATCCAACCAAGGGGTTGGAGCGGCACGCTTGGAACCAGGAGGAGCGACCAGGAGGAGCGACGTCACAGTTGGCGCCGTAACCAAGGGATTCGACCCTGGGCCAGGTGTGTAACCGTCACATGTGGTGCCGTGACCAGGATCAACCCTGAGGCAACCACGTCACATGTGGTGCCGTGACCAACGGATCAACCCTGAGACAGCCGCGTCACACGTGGTGCAGTGACCGAGGGATTTCAACCCTGAGAAGACCACGATCGACCGCCGTTGCTGAAAATTCAGACAGAACTCAGAACGACCCGGGACAAAAAAAGGAAAAAGAAAGAACAGAATCGTCTGTAAGGTAGGACACCTTATTTTATTTCCCAACCTCGATTGTTGCTGCATAGACTGTCTTTCTCTGTAGACATGTCTGACTATGATTCGGATAGAGCAGTGGGGGGGGGTGAAGAGGAAGTAGGGCGGGGGGTTGTCAGTGGATTTAAGGAAGCTGTTGGGTGGACCGAGGGTCCCAGTATTTGATGGCAGCGGGAAGGAGTTTAAAACTGGCTGGCAATCCTCGAGAAGAGCCGAACCATCTACGAGCTTTCGGACCAAGAAACCCTGTATTTGGCATACGATGCCACAAAAGGAAAAAGCGTCTGAGTTCGTGAGGGGGCTCTTGGAGAACCAACCCCGCTTGTCTTAGGAAGAAATAAAAAGACTGCTAACCAAAGAATTCGCCGACGAAGGTACGGGCCATAGAGGCCATGAGGGGCCTTTTAAAACTGACACAGCTACGGGATGAAACCCCGGGAGAATTAGGGGCCCGAGCGGGAAAGCTATCGTCGTTGGCATTCCCCGAAGTGGTCAGGGATAATGCGGTTATGCAGGCCCAACTGGCGGACCTGTATGTAGAGGCGCTGAGCGACGAGCGTGTTCGTCACGACGTATTTAAAGAAGGACCGCTCAGACTGTCGGCAGCGATAGAGCTGGCCAGGGAGAGCCAGGGGTGGGGATAAAGTGAAGAGGTGTGGAAAGAAGCAGATACCAAGTCAAGAGGCTGGAGGAAGGGGGTGGGCGGAAGAACCCCGTGTGGAATCAGAGGGTTAAGGAAGAGGTGGATCGGGCAGAATTATGGGAGGAGGACCCCAATAGAAGGGCATGGTCGACCAGGCATGGCTTTTTAAACCCACGCCGGGTCGATATGGGCTGGTCTGCTGGACCTGTGGGGTACGAGGACCACAGGGCGGCGGAATGTCCGACGAAGTGGGGTTGCCCCCAGACTTCAATCAGGACAGATGCACCAGGTGTGGTAAGAAAGGACACCTGGCCAAGTGGTGCAGGCTGAGGAAGGGTGCCCCACCGATATTAACAAAGAAGGCTGAGCCCAAGAGACCGGCCCAGGGAAAAAGACAGCGGGCCACCCCAGAATTAAGAGGGAGGGTGGCCCAGTTAAAAAAGGAGAGAAATAAAACTTGGACCAGTGGGTGGGCAAACCGCTTGAATAGAGGACGGGTTCCCCCGAGGATAGACACAAGGGCCAACCCAGTTAAAAAGGGAAAGAGCAAAATGTTGGACATGTGGTCAGGCGGGCCACTTTGCGGCAAGCTGTCCAACAAAAAGGTGCTGGTTTTGCAGGAGGCCAGGACACCTGAAAAGAAACTGTATTTTTTAAAACGGCCATGGGAGACCGGGAGAGGTCCGGCCGGGGTCGCCCAGGTGCAGGGGCGCAGAACTCCACCTCATGAAAAAAAATGAAGGTGATTTATTACTACCGGCGCCTATGGCTGGGTTAACCCAAAGGTGGGGACCCAGGAAGAAGAAAGCTCAAGTGTTCTCTTCGCTAACGCAGGAGAAAGAACTATCCTGTAGAGCAGAGATAGGTGGTAGAGAGATGAGGAAACTTTGGTGGACACAGGAGCATCTGTGTCATTGATGAGAGAGGAAACATACAGGCGGGTGAAATGGAAGAGAAGGTTACGGTAAGCGGACATAGAGATCACGCAGGCAGATGGAGCCCCCTGGAGATAAAAGGGATGGTGAGGCTCCTGGTGAGGATTGGGAGGGTGAAAAGCACCCAAAATTTTTACGTAACCCCGACCTGTGTACAGAGGCAATCTTGGGAAAGATTGGCCCGGAGCCAGAAGGCCCAGATCGAGTTTAATCCTACTGTGTTGGTGGTGAACGGCGAGAGAACGCCATTGGGATGCCCACCAGAGGAAGAGATAACCATAGTGGTGGAGGAAGATGTAAAGTTACCTCCTAGGACCGCAGTGTCGGGAAAGGGTAGGCTAATGTCAGAAAAAAAAACGGAGAGGACCTCTGCAGTTGGTCCCCTGTAGAAGGAAAGAGCCTAGAAGATAGCGAGGTAACCCTGTGCGAAACGGTAGTGGAGGCAGCCGAGTTGGTGCCCATAATGATGGTGGGCCCAAAAGACTATAAAGGTTAGGAAAAGAGAAGATAGGAGAGCGCTTCCCCTACGAACTCTGAGTCGGGTGAGGTTCGAGATGTGGTGGCCCAGTCAGACAAGGAGCTAGGTCAGACCCACACAGTCGAAATGAAAATCCCTGACCCCCCAGAAATTAAAGACCGAACACCTATACATAAAAGAGAAGAGGCAGGAGGTAATGTTGGAAGCTGGGATGATCGAAAGATCGATCTCTCCTTGGCTTCCCAATGGAGGCAGTTTCTTTTTAGAAAGCTAAATTCTATATCGAAGTTGGTGCCCATATTAGGGAAGGCAAAGTACTGACGTGGACTTGAGGTCCGGGTATTGGCAGCAGCCCTGGATGAGGCTGACCAAGGCCGCATTCGCGTGTCACCTGGGACTGACTATAAAGGTTTAGGAATGCCCCGGGAGTCTTCCAACAGAATGTCAATAGTGTTAGAGATACAGAGCTTTTGCCACGATTTGGACGATATCTTGATATTTTCGAATCGTGGAACAACATTTTTTCATTTAAGACAGGAAGAAGGTTGAGAAGGAAAATTGAAATTGTCAAAGTGTCAGTTTCTGAGGGAAGAAACTAGAGGCTTCAAAAACGGAGAGGAATTGAAAAGGAAATGCAAGCCTAAGACAGTGAGGCAGGTAAGAGGTTTTATAGAAATAGGCTACTACTGCTTCGTCCCGGCATTTTCAAGAGAGAGAAAGGTAAAGGCAGGACTGTCAACGAGATTTGATTCGCTAAAGAACAGTTGACCACTGCTGACGTACCCAGACCTCAGCAAGCCCATGCCACGGATGCCAGTGAGCAGTGTGTAATAGAGGAAAGGCATACCAGAGGAAGTGTATACTTCCTCTCCCATAAGCTCTCAGAGACACAACAGAGGTGGCATCTAGAGAGGGAAGCATATGCTATCAGGAAAACTGGAGGGAAATGAAGAAGTTCAAAAAAAACCCACAAGCCTCTGCAGTACCTATTGTTCAACAGTGGGCACTTGTTAAGCCCACTGTAAAAGTATTTGTTTAAAGACCAGAGATACTGGAAGAAAGATCTGTAAAGGTAGAACAGGGAGTAGATGATAAAGCCTATAGAATAGGAGTAATTAACAATAAGCTAAAAGATCGCCCTATATTAGAATCGGACGAAGAAAGGACGCCCAGATAATAACCGATCCCTACTGGACAGAAGGAATTGAGAAGGAATTAGCTGCTCTGAGAGAGAAGGTGAAGTCAGGAGAGACCACCAAGTATGCCATAATAGAGGAAAGGCTGTATTATCTCTCAGGAAGGGATGAAGAAGTCAAGATTGTATGTGCCCAAAGCTCAGAGATAGGAAGAAATAGGAATTGATAGGACATGTGATCTCATAGGAAGAAAGTACTATTGGCCCAAACTGTACGGAGAAGTCACTAGCTATGTTCGAAAGTTGTGTAGTGTGCCAGTCGCAGAGCAGAAGGCAGGAAATGGCACCCTTGGAGGAGACAGACGTACCAAACTTCCCTTCGAGAAAGTGAGTATGGATGTATCAGGACCATATGGGGAAACTGCACAAGGAAACAACTATATAGTGAGTTTTTGTCGATTGGCTAACAAATTGGCCTGAAGCATTTGCAGTACCAGACAAGAAGGCCAGAACTGTGGCCGGGTTGATAATAAATGAAATCTTCCCTAGGTATGGTGCCCCTATAATTGGTAACAGATAATGGCACGGAGAATGTGAACAGCATCATGAGAGAAGTTTTGACAGGTTTGAATGTAGAGCACATAAAAACATCCCCATATCACCCCCAGGGAAATGCTAAAGTGGAAAGGTTTCATAGAACCTTGGGAGATGTATTGGCCAAGTTGGTCAGAGAAAACATTGGAAATTGGGACTTGTATTTGACGCAGGCTCTGGCGGCCGTGAGGTTTACGATAAACGAAACCTCTAGATTTTCTCCTTATTTTTTGTTGTTTGGCAGAGACGTGGTCCTGCCTGTAGATAACCTACTGAAGCCCCGAAGAAGGTATATGGGAGAAGATCATCATTAACTATTGCTGAACAGCAACATAAGATATTCGTACAGGCCAGAAGAAGAATAAAGAGGGCCCAGAAGAAAAGAAATGAGAGGGTGAATGCTGAAAGAAAGGTGGTAGAATTGAAGGTTGGAGACCCTGTCTACTATAAAATCCACCAGAGAGAAGGAAAACTGGACCAGAGATGGGAACCGTACTACCGGATAGTAGAGCAGACGGGCCCAGTATCATATGTAATATGGGATCAAGTGGCAGGACGAGCGAGGAGGGTTCATGCCAATGATCTGAAGAGGGCTGAAATAGCTAACCTGGAAATGAGCGAGCCGAGGCCTAAGAAGACAAGGAAAAGGAAGGTAACTCTGGTTGAACCGGAAGGAATGGAGACGGAAGAAGACTCCGAAGAAGATGAGGAGATAGGTCGACTTGGCCAGATAAACGAAGCAGTCCAAGTGACGGAGTTGGAACCCTCAACGGGGATTAGCGATGTTCAGTCGTCGACTGAGTCAGTGCAGAGAAGACCCCGTGAGATCGCCATCACACCCCCATGTCCGAAGAAAAGGAAGAAAAAGACGAAGAGGTCCAATCAAGCAGTCGAAGGCTCTAAAAAGAGGCACCCTGAACAGGACGAAGGGCCCAGCGAGAGGGAGGAGGAGGATCGAATACCCCTTTCCCAGCTTAAGGAAAGGATAAGGAACAGGAGAAGTTTAGACACAGAGTCGAGAGGTATTGAAGACATTCAAGGCGAAGACTCTAAACAGAAAAAGAAGAATCAGGGGATGAAGAAGAGGACAAAAACCTCCTGGACGGGAGTTAAACACAGAAAGGAAGGTTGGAGGTTGAACAGGAATCACCTTTGAAGATGAGATCAGGGAGGAGAAGAACCCCAAATCTCAGTAGAACAAAAGGGCTGTGCAGAATAGAAGCATTTAGTGTCGACAGATAACGACACTGGCTCATCCAAAATCCTATTGGCTGACTATGGTAGATGTGAGTGGAGGGGAGGAGTCACGGGCTGCACCTCACAAGGGACGGAAGAAGATCATTGGCATTGTTGATTGATCACCAGTGGTGTCATGAAGTACGACCTTTAGAGTGAGCGCCACGCACACCTGACCGGACCATTCTGTCTGCTAGAGGTTAGTTGGGGAGGGAAGAGCCGAACTTAGAAAAAAGGTTATGAAATGATTGAGTGATGAGTCGAGCGAGACTAAGTGGTTGTGAAGAATAACAACAAGAGAATTTGTTACCTTTCAGGAATGATAGCTAAGGTACAAGGTGGAAGCAGACTACATAGCATTAAATTCGGGGGAGAACGAAATTCATGTTGCTATCAGCTGAAGAAGCTAGAGGGTGTAGAGATGATACCCTGGGGACTTGTACCTCGTTGAGCCCTATCTATAAAATTGGTAACCGCAGACTGTGCATACTAGAATTGTTTGAAGGGAGGGGGAAGGAATCAAAAGAATCTGCCAAGTAGAGGTATTAACAAACTCGGCATTACCACAAGCTATCAGTGTTTCAGACGGGGTGTGGGCAGTAGCCACACAGAAACATATCAGCCTGTCTAGGGTATGTGGGGGGAGAGTCCACAAGGACATTAAGAATAAGGCCACCGTTATCCCTGGTGACGCTACCCATGGATGTTCGGCGGTTGGGGTGTCCATCTCCTTGCCCCCCTATTACCAGATGGAAGAAAGGTATGAAGAAAAGATTCACTCATAGAGATGATTGGTAGAGGCTTAGTCAATTGTACAGAATTATGGGAGCCGATAGTGAAGAGATTCTCTAATGTCACCTTAAATAAGATGCCAGTATTAATGAAGCCAATAGAAAAGATCGATATGGATCACTTAAGAGATAAGTTAAGTGCGTTGGGAGACGAAGGTGTAGCTTGGGAAGACGATGAGCAGATCGCGATAAGTTGGTCAATAGTGATGGGTGCATTCCTGTTATAGCCATCGGGGTGTAATAATATGGAAGATTAAGAGTAAGAGAAGATTGGCGAACGACAGTCTAGTGAGCATGCAGCAACTCGAGAGGAGATGCCGAGCAGTGTTCCTTACTCAGACAGGACTGGCGAAGAAATTGCTGAAAGACCAATGGAGGAGGCTGGCGTGAGACCACCACGTGCGGCGGAAAAACCTCCCACGGCAGAGAGGAAAACATTGACCAAGAAGAACAAACCTTAGTGAACACATCTGCACCTACAAACACACGCACACATTACCTTGCATGTAAAACAAAAGAAAATGAAAAGAACATTTCATTGCATGTAGAACAGAAGAAAAAATGAAAAGAAATTTCATTGCATGTAAACAGAAGAAAATGAAAAGAACATTGCATGTAGAACAAAAAGAAAATGAAAAGAACATTTCATTGCATGTAGAACAGAAAGAAAATGAAAGGAACATTTCATTGCATGTAGAACAAAAGAAAATGAAAAGAACATTTCATTGCATGTAGAACAGAAGAAAATGAAAAGAACATTTCATTGCATGTAGAACAAAAGAAAATGAAAAGAACATTTCATTGCATGTAGAACAGAAGAAAATGAAAAAGAACATTTCATTGCATGTAGAACAAAAGAAAATGAAAAGAACATTTCATTGCATGTAGAACAAAAAGAAAATGGAAAGAACATTACCCTTGCATGTTAGAAAGTAGAATAGAATTGCATGAGACAAATGCATGGTGCATGTTAAATGATGTAATTGGGTTTAGGTGTCATTTACGGGTAAATGACAAATCGGTTAGGGGAGGATTGTGGCACCTTGCATTATTAGAAATATTCATAGAAATATGATTTAATTTTTTTTTACTCGGTTTACTAAACAGGTTGTTGATTTTTTTTTTTAACGGAAAATAATTGAGTTGAAAATAATTCACTAAGATTGTACTTAGACGATCCTAAAAGAAAAAGAAAAGAAAGAGGAAGAAAAGAAAAAAAGAAAGAAAGAGAGTTGGATGATGCATGACCCAGTCATAAGCGAAGATAAGTGTCAGAAAGATATCTTGGCCTGCGTGTGGCCGAATTTTAAAGGACAATAGAGAATTGTTATTTGAAATGAAAAAAAAAAATTAAGAGGGAGAAAAAAGAACCAGGCTTGATGACAGTGTTTTGGCAATTGATAAGAAAATCGGTCAAAGCACCTAGCCTACTTTTTTGCGTGGAAAGACTCATTGTCAAATTGAGAAAGGGAAATTCTTTTTTAGAACAATAGAAACGAAATTTTTTTAATCGGAGAAAAAGTGTCTTTTGGGTTGAGGGGAGTGACCGGTGGAACTATATACAGATTCTGACCTATTAAGAATTGGAAACCCATGATAACAAAGTGGGGACATTTTCAATGTAGATAATTAAGATTTTCTGACTGTCGGGTCTGACAAAAACAAGAGGTGAAAAAAAAACGATTGTCTCAGTTCACAGATAGCGCCAATATTCTTCCCTGAAGTCACATCTAATTAGCGGCAGGCTGTTTTGACAGAGCCCAGGTGAGAAAAAGCCAAGATTGTCATTTTTTCGTACGTGCAAAAAAAGGCAAAATTAGATTTTGTTTTTTTTTTAAAACAAGAACGATGTAAACCACGCCCAACCACAATCTCATTAGCCGAAAGCGGTCACGTGATATGCGGAAAGAAGAGAAAGGATGCTCGATCAAGAACCATTGGTCGGAAACGGTCACGTGATCTGCGGAAAAGAAGAGAAAGAAGTGCTCGATCAGGAATCATTGGTCGAGAGCGGTCACCTGACATACGAGGGACCGGGAAAGATGGGTGTGCGCCCCCCCACCAAGGGCACTGTGAGGAAGTAGGGGAAAACAATAGCGATAATGGGAAATCAAAATAATGCGACTTTTGGAGTTATCGAGAAAACCCTGACGCCGACAGACCCACCCCAGTTTGTTGCGGCGTCAATAAAAGCAGGACCCCAGTCGACAGAAATCAGTTGGAGTGGAGTTGCAGCTGGACCGCGGGCAGGGAAAGAGCCTGAACGCGGGCATCGGGCCCGATTCACTCGCCCCTTTGCGGGCAAAAGAATCCTCAGACAAGAAATCCTTCCAGCCCAAGTCGAAGACAGAAGAGTTCAGCCCCGGACGGCAGCGAGAAGAGATCACCTCGGACGACAGAGAGTTGCGGCTGAGTTGCGGCAAGAAATTGCAAGAGAAAGAAATCCCAAGCAGACGAAGAGCCCAAGTCGAAGTCAAGAGAGAACTTCCAGCCCAAGCAGACGAAGAAGAAGAAGATTACTCGAATGCCGCAGAGAAGTTGCAGCCAAGTCGAAGACAAGAGAAGTTGCAGCCAAGTCGAAGACAAGAGAAGTTCTATCTTAGTTGACGAAGAAGAAGAAATACAACTCAAGTCGAAGAGAAGAATCAACTGCGAATGATCGATAGAAATTAGCCCCAGTGTCGAACTAGACCACACTCCGACATACATAATTCTGAAGAGTAGACAACTCGAAATCTTTTAAGTTGTATGATAGAGGCTTGGTGCCATAGTCCACAGAGCGGGTCGGGAAATAAGAACAATTTTTTCTTTTATGTAACGGACATTAGATATAAAAGGTTGTCACCTTTTTTTATCAGTAATTTTTGTCTCGTGAGTTTTTTTTTTTTTTACTTGTGTTTTGCCACCCCCGTCGGACTCAACTTGTATCGGCCCCAATCCCTGCTGGTCCCGTCTGTCTAAGATCTAAACACAACGTGGGTAGACAGACCGGAGATCAGTACAGTTGCTTCAGTAACCAGGTATTGGAAGCGAGTTGGGAAAGGCGAGGCTGGTGATCATCCAACCAAGGGGTTGGAGCGGCACGCTTGGAACCAGGAGGAGCGACCAGGAGGAGCGACGTCACAGTTGGCGCCGTAACCAAGGGATTCGACCCTGGGCCAGGTGTGTAACCGTCACATAAGGCTCAAACACTAATATTCCATGGTTTATTTTTTGTTTCTTTTCGAATTTTTATTCTGATGAATTATATCGTGACTTCGATTTCAATGTAATAAATTAATAAAATATAAATTAATTATTAGCGTTTGAGCCCTTTATATTATATTTTTTGCTGCCTTGGACATTGAGCTTTATCTGAATTCTGTCCTATTGGAATATATATATATATATATATATATATATATATATATATATATATATATATATCCACTATCATAACACACCGATATACGCAACCATAAAAAAAAACAATATTAAAAACATTAATCAGTTTGTCTGACGATCGCGGTGAGTATGAAACCCAAACTAACATAAATACAACTAAATATTGAAAGAAATATATAGTCATATAAGAGTCCAACAATACATAATAAACTCTAAATATTTAAAATTTTCTAATAATTTACTTAGAGATATTTCTATCCATGACAATTAAAAAATATAATATATATATATAATATATAATTTGCGTTTTTGTTTATCAAGTTTGTTCTTTAAAAACAAATATGGAAGTACAATTGCTTATTCAATTATATCTTCACCATTATTGAAATGAATAGTTGACAAAATTAGGCATCTTTTTTAAATCTTTTGATTAATCCTACGCGGGTTTTGATGTGGGAATTTAAAAAAAATTTTTTTTTGAATATAGTATTCACGAGAGAAAAGTTTCCCCATAAAAATGTTTTACAGAGATCGAAAAAAATTGCCTAATACACATAATCGAATTATTTTAGATTAGATTATGTGACGTAATAAGGTCCTTTAGAAAAAAAAGAAAAGCTGTGGTTTGCGTGAAGAGGCTGTTGAGTGGAACCTACTTCACACCAGTGGAATACGGAGGAGATGAGGATGGTTCGTAATAATGTGCTTTGCAGGGCCGGTTCTTGTTGTGAAGGTTAGAATTGGTGGAACTAATTAATCTACTCTTTCCGTGGTAAAAGAGTTAGAATAGTGAAAGACGTGCCTCATCTGGTTTTGGGGAGATTTAAAATAATTTTTCTTCCACAAGGACAATTTATATATATATATATATATATATATATATATATATATATATATATATATATATATTAGTGGTAAATATACACACACATATGCAAAATATATAAATATATATGCATAGGAGCATCCATATACATGTATATTTTTAAAAAAATTCCGAGAGGATAGAATCCAGGTAGAACTCAATGTCCAGGAGAGAGTAAGGATATAATAAAATTTACAATTCCAATGGAATAAATTATGACCATGGAATATTAGTGTTTAAGCCTTCTTATTTTATTATATATTATATATATATATATATATATATATATATATATATATATATATATATATATATATATATACACGCTGGTTGTGATGGGTAAATTGCCGCCATTTCATATTTTTATCAGTTTTTGATTACATAGTTCGATTGGGCAGCGTCTGTGAGCAATTCAGTCCGCCAGAAATTTGTAAACGCCATGCTATACTGCTTGGCAATTCGCGCTGAAAGCTCCAATACAAACATCTCAGAGTGCTTGGGTGTCAGTCTGAGAAGAGTGCAGAGGATTCGGAAAGATTTGGATGAGTCTAATGGTGATTCCAAAGGTACGACAGCTCGAAACATTCACTCTAATCATTCTGATGTGAAAAAAAAAAACAAACTTCCAAATGTTTTAGTGACGACCTCACATTTAACACAGAAGCCTACATCAAGTGCCTTGATGAGGTAGTGTTCCGTGAGACAAGAAGGTGGGTGCTGCCAACAGGATTCTTCATCATGCCACACAAGCAGCAGAACCCAATCATGGCTGTCAGACAATTTCTGTGATCACATCACCCCTTACATCGTGCCATCTAACTCCCCAGACTGCAACCCCCCTTGACCATTATGTGTGGTTCGCAACTGAACAAAACAACTCCTTGTAACACCAAAAACTGAAGGCAGAGATTCTGGCAGTCTTAACCAACTTAAACATGGAAAAAATTTATAACTTTATTTGTATTTGCGATAGAAATAATCTGTAAAAAATGTTATAAAGTTTAATGTACCTAGTTTTAAGTATAGCTAAAATAACTAATGTGATTTCAGGCATTACTGTAAATCAGTTGGCAAATGTTTTCCGTGAACTGCAAAATTGTATTACCCTTTGTATTGCTAATGATGGAGGACATGTGGAAACTTAAATAAAATTTCAATAAAACCTTAAAAAAAATTGATTTACTTCTTTCTAATCCTTTTTACAAATTATTTCTATCACAAATTTAAAAAGTTATAATTTTTAAAATGCACCCAAACTTTATGGACACCCTATATATATATATATATATATATATATATATATATATGTATGTGTGTGTGTGTGTGTGTGTGTGTGTACATATAAGTATATTTAAGTAGGAAGAATTCATGTACACAAGTTTTGTTAAATTCAAACAGCAAGGTCCATATGTATAATTTTAATTTTATTTTTTGAATTTTCGAATAATATGTTGTACATTCAAATTTAAATTACAAATAAAATGTCCAAATTAAACAAAGGAAAGGGTCGATTATAAATTAAAGAAAATGTTCCTATTATGATAGTTTTCCCACCACCACAATCATTATGCAGAACTAATTATTTTCACTAAGTTTCACAATATTTTATTGGTTACATCTAGCCATATTATGGAAGGTTACATCACAATTTAATACAAATATACGTGTATCGTATAAGTGACGTCTCGCGGAAAGCGGTTTCACAGAGCTTGACTACACCGGGAAATATCTCTCTTTATATGTGTTGTTATAATAATAATAATAATAATAATAATAATAATAATAATAATTATTATTATTATTATTATTATTATTATTATTATTATTTGTGTAATTTGTTCCAGCTTTGTATCCTGTAGAGCGGGGTCCAAACTATGGTCCTTAGGAAAATTGTCATTTAATTGATAGCACTTTTCTTAGTATATCGATGTTCCTAGTAAGGAGTTTTTCTGGGAAACTTGTATGTTGCTGTTATCTGAGACATTGTTAGTAAAATTCTCCATTCCTTTTCTCACGAGGTCCAGAGCTCTGATTAGTCTCAGTTTTCATTCCCCACATCCTCTTAATCTCGATCTCCAAGTGGATAATTTCTCGATAATTTTTATGGAGGTGCTTCTCTCAGATGGTACTGCGATGTCAATAAGCATATACTTCCTGAATTTCTTGTCTTGCATGATAATATCAGGTCTGTTGGCTTTTATTTCCCCGTCAGTTTGAATTGGCATTATTAATATTATTATTATCGCATATTCAATATATTGTTCACATTTTAAAATATCATCTCCTTTAGTGAAATTTCGTGCGGTTCTATCTTTACGAAAATAATAACCGTATATTTCGTACACTATCTACATTATTCCGACTATTGTCCTCGTCTTTGTCACCATATTTAATACAACGTTTCGGCTGTTGTACGCTCCGGCCTTCTTCAGGTGGTTGGAATGTCGAACTGAACCCTTTATTTCTCTCACTGGGGTAGACTGTTCTAGTTCCACGTGCCATGTTTAATGAATGTCAGTTATCAATTATCTCCTGTTAATTCCCCTCTGAAAGTTCTCCACTGCCTTAACCGGGTATTGAACTCACACTCTTTGGGTCCTGTCACTAGATCTAACGAACACCTTTATCCACTGTGAAATGTATCCAGCATATCAATCTCTATATGTTATTTAATGCCGAAATCTAAATATTGTGAACATATTTTTTTGGTGGTGGGGGGTAATTATAACCAAAACCTCAGTCATATAATAATTCACTCCAGGTGTACGCTAGTAAACAGATAACAATGGGACAATGGCGAGCAAGGTACTCAAATAAATAATTACATTTATAACGAGTTCTATCCTTACAAAATATTTCACCGACTAGTGGTCTTCTAGATTAAATTAAGTTAATATATTACGATAATCGATACTGAGCAATAATTATTAAACCTATTTACATTATTAGGACTATTGTTCTCATCTTTGTCGCCATATTTATTACAACGTTTCGGCCGTTGTACGCTCCGGCCTTCTTCAAGTGGTTGGAATGTCGAACTGAACCCTTTATTTCTCTCACTGGGGTAGACTGTTCTAGTTCCACGTGCCATGTTTAATGGATGTCAGTTGTCAGTTATATCCTGTTAATTCCCTTAGAAGGGTGAGGCTTAGTAGCTTGCTCGCCATTGCCCTATTGTTATCTGTTTACTAGCGTACACCTGGAGTGACTTATATGACTGTGGGTTTGGTTATAATTATCCCCCCCAACAAAAAAATACGTTCACAATATTTAAATTTCAGCATTAAATAACATATAGAGTTTGAAATGATGGATAGATGGCACAATGGATAAAGGCGTTAGTTAGATCCAGTGACAGGACCCAAAGAATGTGAGTTCAATACCCGGTTAATGTAGTGGAGAACTTGGAGAGGAGAATAAACAGGAGATAACTGACATCCATTAAACGTGGAACTAGAACAGTCTACAACAGTGAGCGAAATAAAGGGTTCAGTTTTACATTCCAAACATCTGAAGAAGACCGGAGCGTACAACGGCCGAAACGTTGTAATAAATATAGCAACAAAGATGAGGACAATAGTCCGAATAATGTAGTGTCCATAATACCTCATCTCAGAAATATAGACGTATATTTCGTGTCTTTCCTTGCAGCGAGTGTGAATTAGTATATTGGTAATTTCTACCAATATTTTTCTTATATAATATATATTGTTTATGATTTTATTTCTCTTGGTTGTAATGTGGTAATCGATATCTACCCGTTTTCACAAGTGACAAGTCAATCTGCCAGTGTGTTGCAAAATAATTATATTTTAATTTGGATTATACTTTTGAGATCAAATCTTGTTTAAACGTGCAGCAAGGGATTCCAGATAGACATGTTCTATGTTCAATTTGGTTAAAAAGTGAGTTAAATCCATTCAATACTGTGTTTCCTTTTGTACTCTGTGATTGAAAGATACCGTCTATGATAATTATAAAATATGTAAAACAAACGCTTCCAGTAAGTAGAGACAATTCTAGAGCAGTAGTAATATTAAAAAGAACAACAGATAGCTAATTGTTCCCGAAACTTTTGGTTTTCTTAAACATTTTGAAAAAAAAAAAACACGAATCGTGATCATTGGCTTCATTGTTGTCTCATTGCAATTAAGCCTGAGAGTTCATGATTCTTTCTGCTCTGCCAGCTAAATTTAAAATTAAAAGTAACTTTCTATTGAAATGTCTTCTTTGTTCTGAATAACATTCGTATTTAATTATAAATGTTCTTTTGGCAGACAACTTAGAAAAAATGTTTCCATTAAAAAGAGGGTAATCTAAAGAATTATTATTAGTAGTAATAGCCGAAGATTCATCAGTCCCATTGATAAAATCAAGGTAAGCAAACTTCGGGTTAGATATTGTACCTAGCAAAATGAACAGAATGGTGAACTGTCATGTAATTTCAAATCTCTTACATGGAAGCAAATTCTGGACAATCTTAAAAAAAAACAAAACAAAAAAAACAAAAACAAATGTAGCCATTTAAGCAGTCAGTTGATATCTTTTATGGAGAGATCTGGAGCATGTTATAGAAATCGTTTTGACAATTATCAGCTGAGTGAAGCAGATTGCACAAGAACCACGTCAAACAACTCTGAGAATCTGAGTGGAGCAGACTTGATAAATTACATTCTTTAGGCCAAATCTTACGGTACAAGAAAGCTAGACTATTTTTTTGCTGGCAGTGTTAAGTGGGTAGCAATACTAATAGCGTGAAAAATAAGGCCTATCGCAAAGGGTGGAAAATTGATTGATGAGTCAACTGCCAGAGTTGGTGTCTCAATAAAATTCGCCATGAAAGCCTTCCACTGTCAATTCCAAAGCAGAGAGACAATAGTAATGAGATGCTACGGAAGAATGTTAAAATAGTTTCAGTAACGAGGAAGTTCTGAAGAAAATAGAAAAAAAAAGAACCCTTATACTTAGAATCAGAAAGATACAAATGAAATTCCTTTAAGACATAATAAAGAAAGTGGTCTTTGATAATTTAGCCCTCACAGCAGTGGAGAATTGTGACTTGAATGACTTGCCTGCACTTGGGTATATTGGATGCGGTCGCGAATGTTTTGTCATGTACGGCCTACCGTAAAATTTCGTCACTTAATGTATACCTGTCAACAAGCTACTTTTTTTATTTATACAGCTGCGTCACCCTTCAGCACTGAGTCACAGGACATATTTTCTTGTTGGAGGGGGGTTGAATAGCCTCCTTAACAAGCTTGTGCAAATGGTTTCAGATCAGGGAGTGATGGGTAAAAGACGAGTTACAAATAATAGGAAGCTGTGGAGAGCCATTGATCACCAGCATCCTGAAGAAGAACGAAACGTTTAGAAAATAAACTTTCTCTGTTATCGAACCTGCATAACTAATTCCTACCTACATCTTAATTGATTTTAAATTCATCAATTCAAGATATTGTAGATAGATAGAAACAGACTGAGATAGATAGATAGATAGATAGATAGATAGATAGATAGATAGATAGATATATAGATAGATAGAAAAGCAAATGAGTAAATGAACAGACGGAAAGATACAAAAGAGTCGTCGATATTTGAATTAATGTGATTGTCTTCTGTCGGCCATTTTTATTGATATTGTAAGATTTTAAAAACATTTTTTGATATTCATAAATGCATGTTGAATGTTTTAAAAGAAACCAATCAGTGGGTGTAAGTATGGGTAGATTGTGGTGGCAGAGGTATGTGTGAGAAATTTTAGAATACGTCGACAGCATCTTCACAAGAGATAGGGATAGCTTCTTCCCTTAAAAATGGCGACCTGTTTTATGGATACTTGTTGACGCGAGTAAATCCTGACCAATACCTAAGGATTTGAAATCTAATGCAGAGTTATGTCTTCCATCATATACTGTATCCCTTCGAGACTTTGCGGAGCATGGCTGTTTAGAACTTCCGGTTTTACCTCAACGTCTAACTATTTAAAATCTGTCACGCTAGACTAGATTGGATCTGTGCCTTGGGATGTTTGCCTTTCAGAACACGAGTCCGGTCCCACATTTATGGAAAGCAGGCATTTACCCATGGATCAAATTGCTCTTCTTCACATAAACGATAATTCTTAAAGGCGACGGCTGCCAGCACATAGTGGGAATGGCGTCACTAGAGTTTCAAAACGGAGTTGAAGACAGTGACGGACTCTCTTAAGAAATCCGGTGTTGAATTCGTTCCCGATAATTCCAACTTTGAATTTTATAATTAGTCTATACACTTGATATTCATCTTTGTTTCCTATAGCCACAGAGCAGTAGGAATTCTGAATCTGAAGTTTTTGTTTCGAAGTTTATTTACCAATCAAGCCTAGACAATCCATTCTGCCTTACATATTCACTTATTTATATCAACCAGTTTCCACCAGTTACTGGGCTTGGCCCTTTTCTTTATACATAATCCAACGGTTCAGGCATATTCTTCAACGTACGTTGGCTTCAAACGGAATTTTCTACCTGAGAAAAGCTTATGAAATGCGTATATTTCATTAATAAAACTATTTGCTGATTTGAACATGACAGTCATTAAATCGTCTGCCTTAAATAGCTTCCAACGGTCTTTGTTTGCGTGCTCGTAATATTAACAACATCTAATGGAACCTGCAATTATTAGATTCGCAGAGAAACCTATTTTATTCTAATGAAATTCGATGGCAAAATCAGGTAATGTTAATTTTAATAGATGCAAATTTTACGAAATTGAAGCAAATGTCTGCTATTGGGCAATTAGGTCTCTAATCAATGTTTCCAGCCAACTGGCTGCGCAGGTGAGAGCTGATTGGAATCGATCTGTTTTGAAATTCACTGTATTCATCAGAAGATCGAACCAAAAAATGATTCTCTCTTCTTTTGTGTAGATTTTTTCCAATAAATCTTGAAATTACGAGCTAACCTTCGTCAAATTGTATAATTTAATAGGAAAATATTAGAAAACCAAAGACATATACAAGCTAAAATTAACTGTGCCAAAGAAGAGGAGATGAGCGAGGCAATATACGTAATGTAATGAATCAAGATAAAGGAGATAGATAGATGAATGAAAAGACTGATATATACGGAGAAACATAGATGAATATCTATCTATCTATCTATCTATCTATCTATCTATCTATCTATCTATCTACCCAAGGATAGGATTGGTATATACGGAATAATTTTCAGTAACCAAAAAAAATGCTATTCTGAAAAAAGTGGTCAATAATAGATTCAACACCATCACTTGATAAGTCACCAGAAGTGTTGAAACAAATTGGCTATATTTTAGTGATTTTATAATATATTTATATTATGATTTTCGAATAAATTATATATATATATATATATATATATATATATATATATATATATATATATATATATATATATATATATATATCTGTGTGTGTGTGTGTGTGTGTGTGTAGTGTCAGCAGATCATTATTCATATATATACTGTTATATATAACAGACAATGAATGTCTATTATGTTTTATTATGAGCTGTACCAAGCGTTGTATAATGGCTTTAATTTCAAGACAAAATACAGACAAAATATGCAACATTTGGATATTTCCTTATTATATTGGTGGTCGATCTAAACTTTCGGCTCACATGAGCCCTCATCAGTTTGCTTATATGGTTATTACAACAGAGATGTGATTGTCTTTATTTTCTCTTGAAAGTACGGACATTATACGACGCTTGGAACGGCTCATGCTCGTGTTGTCTGTTATATTTATTAATATGTGTCTGAATATATATATATATATATATATATATATATATATATATATATATATATATATATATATTGAGAGAGAGATGGGACTGAGATAGATATAAACATGGATAGACAGGTACATATAAAGAGACTGAGATATATATGAAAAATCATGGATAGATGTGAAAAGACAGGTATGAAGATATACAGCTAGATATATATGAACAAGCAGAGATAGGTAGATTGATAGATATAAACTGAGATAGATATGAAAAAGACTGATAAATAGATATGAAGAGGCACAGCCGCATATATAAATACAAATATATATATATATATATATATATATATATATATATATATATATATATATATAGATAGATAGATAGATAGATAGATATGAAGTCACAAAAGAGTCATTGATATTTGAATTAATGTGATTGTCTTCTGTCGGCCATTTTTATTGATTTTCTTTGTTTCTTCCCTTCACACACAATCCCTAAAAATCCCCCTTGCTTAATCAGAAATATTTTAATCTTTGGACACCGAATAGTTGTTTGCGCTTTTTCTTCTTTCATGTTTCATGTCTCATCAAGACGTGACAGGTCATGTCTCTCCACCACCCATAGTTATTTTTAGCTTTAAATAACATTTGACCCATTACAGTCTTTCTTTGTCCTTGTTCTGCCAAGCGTTCACACAAGCTCGTTAAGTAGATGACAATATGCTCCTCTTCCGTTCAGTATGGCCAGGAATCTTGAAATTTTACAGTCTTTCTTCCTTATCAAACATTTCATCTATCTCTTTTGATTAGAAATATAAGTTTCCGCTCTCTGTCTATATTTTTTATGATGTGGTATTGTCATTATGTATATTGTTCGGCCTGTTGTCATTGTCTTTGTTGCCATATTCACGACGTTTCGACCGTTGAACGCTGCGGACTTCTTCCAGTGATTGGAATTTCGAACCAACCCTTTATTTCGCCCATCAAGATAGATCATTCTTCCCGATATCTCGGTATTAATTATCAGTTATCTCCATTTAACTCAAATCGCCAAGTTTTTTTTCCACCTCTGCTGTAG
>CAHIKZ030004860.1:512500-540000 GCA_903632075.3 Acanthosepion pharaonis | reverse complement strand
AACAGATAAATTAAAAATCAGCGATAGAGAGGTAAACTTACTGAAAAGAATGTTATATAACTCTTAAGGATCATAAGCCTGACTTCTTAGAACACCCTGCGACCAGAATAATTAACCCTACCGGACATGGAAAGATCAGCAAAAAGATCCTGGAAAAAATTACCTACCAAATAAAAAAACAACTGGGATCAATACCAAAGATGTTATCAATTGGTTTAACTATATTGATGATAAACGACCCTTATACAGTTCGATATCGTGGACTACTACCCATCAATTTCGAAGGATTTATTTACGACTTGGACTTCGTTCGAACCTAACAAAGGATGAAATGGATATAATCCTCAGCGCAAAAAAATCGGTCCTCGTTCACAATGGGGACCAATGGATAAAAACAATAACGACCTGTTTGACATCACTATATCGTTAGACTCTATCTTCTGACCTTGTTGGTCTCCTAATATGTACAATTTAACGGCACACCATGAAATTGATGTTAAGGACATCGGGCTGTATAGAGACGACGGGCTCATGGTGGTGAGAGTTCTACTAGTTTTAAGATTGAAAAAAATCAGAAAAATTATATTTAGTGAATTTAAGAAACTAAACTTAAAGATAACTGTCTCTTCTAATTTGAAAAGGTTAACTTCCTCGACGTAACTCTAGACTTACCAGACAATACATACCAACCTTATAGAAAACCAAATGCTAACCCTTTATACATACATACAATAAAGTCAAACCATCCTCCATCAATAATTAAACATATACCCTTATCAATAGAAAATAGAATTAGCCTTAACTCCGCAAACGGAAATATTCCAAAAACATAATAGCTTCTACAACACTGCCCTAAAAAATAGTGGTTTATAAAAATGCTAACATTAACTACAGAGAAAATTGCACCGACATGGGAAAAAAAAACAGGAAAAAGAAATATCATATGGTACACCCCCTCCGTTCAACCAAAGTGTTAGTATTAAACTAGGACAGAAATTCTTAGCTCTAATTAATAAACACTTCCCCACCAATAGTAAGCTTAGTAATATATTCAATAAGAACACCAAAATTGAGCTACAGCTGCTCTGATAATCTTGAACGCATAATAAAAAAACACAATAATAGTATCTTGAACAAACCCCCATGCCAAAACAGTATTAATAAAAACTCTACACTTAAATCAGATGATAATAGGGAAAAATTAATAACTGTAGAAACCCAGAAGACTGCCCATTAGAAAATAAATGTTGTATTAACTCTGTGGTATACCAATGCACCATTTCATCCACAGATAGCCCTAGCACCAATATGATATACATTGGGTCCACGAAGAATAATTTTAAAGATAGATGGAGGCAGCATAAGTGCTCCTTTAATAATATAAACAAAAGAAACCAGACTTCACTATCAAAATATTTTGGCAATTTGAAGAAACAAATAAAACACCAAAAGTTAAATGGACAAAGGCTAGAACATGTAAGGCTTGGGATGACCCATGCCCTTTGTGCCTCCATGAAAATTACACATTATTAAACTTCTAAATAATAATAATCTATTAAATAATAGACACGAGTTAACGGTTTTTTGTAGGCATCATCAGATTTTTGGTTTGAAAAAAAAAAAAAAAAAAAAAATTATATAACTTGTTTAACAAATAACCCAATCATCAGATTCACAGTAGAAATTATTAACTATTGCATACAACATAACACCCTTCATAATACATAGCACAAATTAGTAGTTTAAATACCTTAACTAAAAGATAACCCTTTATGAAGTCGTCAAAAAACAAACGAGAAAGTTTTTTTTTTTATAAAGCACAATTCCCTTTCATAATAAAATAAAATAAAATAAATAAATAAATCTCCATAGACAAGAGAACTTGACGAAAGAATACATCTTCGTTTCTTTTTTAACACCCCACCTTCCCCGACTTGGTTGAAAGATCTCTATACCGCCACTCATCATTAACACCCTACACTCGAGACAATTCGCCTAACTGTCACCATGGTGATTTTGATTTCAACTTTAAAACAAGTAAATTTCAGATATACGTTATTCCAACAAAAACTCGCTTGAAGATGGAACGAGCCTCAACTCAATTTAATTTAAAGGATTAATTGCCAGAGACCTCTTATGTTTTGATTTGGAATCATATTTTAAATAAATAATTATATTTATGCTCTACTTTTGTATCGAGCACTATTTTTAAAATAATAACAAAAATATATTTGGATATTTATATATATATTTTCATATATATATATATATATATATATATATATAGATAGAGAGATAGAGACTGAGAGAGAGAGAGAGAGAGAGAGAGGAGAGGGGTGAGAGATGTAGAGAAAAAAAGATTGCGACAGACAGAGGGTTGTTTGATAAAAGCCAGTTGTTTGTAGGGAGGAAACACAAGCACACACACACACACACATGTATATATATATATATATATATATATATATATATATATATGGAAGTGAGAGATAGAGAGACTGAGGGAGAGAGAGAGATATGTAGAGGAAAAAATAGATTGCGACACACAGAGGGGTTGGAGAGGCTCGTCTTAGATAAAGGCAGTTGTTTGTAGGAAGGGCAACACACACACACATACACACACACACACACACACACACACACACACACACACACACACATATATATATATATATATATATATATATATATATCTGGAAGTGAGAGATAGAGAGTCTGAGGGAGAGAGAGAGAGAGGGTGAGATATGTAGAGGAAAAAAGAGATTGCGACACACAGAGGGGTTGGAGAGGCTCATCTTAGATAAAGGCAGTTGTTTGTAGGGAGGTGTTTTAATCATGTTTCGCAAACCTTACGATCAGTTGCGGGAAAAATCGCCCCTGAACTGCAAGTGACCTTTTGAAATTAAAATCACTTAATAATTATAATCGTTTCGTAATATAGTAGAAATAGATAATATTCTTTGGATAAAATATTTGATTAAACCCAGAGTGGTTTGAACGCCTAAAAAGAAATCAGAATGTCCTGATGGTCAGCTCACAGGATTCTTGAACTTTAAACACCTGAGAAGAGCATCAATAGATAGTAAAAAACACACAGATAGATAGATAGATAGATAGATAGATAGATAGATAGATAGATAGATAGATAGATAGAGAGAGAGAGAGAAACGCAAAAAGAGAAAACGTGAGTGCGACATAGAGCGTGATTAGGGGCGGGTCCTCTTTTAGATGAAGCTCGTTGTTTGCAGTGAATTGTTAAATCAAGTTTTGTAACCTAACGAATGGTTGAGGACAATTCGTTATTTTTAAGAGAGAGAGTATTTAAGATAATTATACCTCGGAATGGGGTTATTAATTACAGAGGTGATTGAACTTTCGAACCGAAACCTTTAGTTCATACAGCGGGGTGGAATGTTCTAGTTCCCCGTGCCATGCCTCTTCTGGGTGTCTCACTTATTTCTCTTTAACTCAACAAGAATTGAACTCACATATTTTGGGATCTAGTCACTGGATCTAACCAACATCTTTATCCACTGGGCCGTGTCCTTGAGGACATCTGTGTATGAATTTTTGGGGACTTATATTCCTAAGGCCGAGACGTGAATATGGCAATTAAGATGAGGATAAAAACCCGAGTAATGTAAATAATGCAAGTAATTATCTCAGCTCGTAGATATAGATAGATACAGAGGAGAGCATTAAAATGGATTAGTTAAACTGTGTAAATTACACGGGTCTTGACAGTTGATAACATATAGTGATTTTCTAAACCCGGCTTAGATGTGGCACAAGGCCGAAAGTATGGGGCACCCAATGAGGATCAAACTCACTACTCAGTCGTAATTGATCTAGCAAGACGGGTTTCTAACCAGATACGACTAATCTATTTTGAAAGTCAATTCTCCTTTATGCGCTTATTATTCAATACATGGTGTCCATAAAGGCCGTGTGCACTTTAAAAAATTATAACTTTATTTGTATTTGCGATAGAAATAATTTGTAAAAAGGATTAGAAAGAAGTAAATCTATTTTTTTAAAGGTTTTATTGAAATTTTATTTACGTTTCCACATGTCCTCCATCAGTAGCAATACAAAAGTTAATACGATTTTGCAGTTCACGGAAAATATTTGCCAAATGATTTACAGTAATGCTTGAAATCACATTAGTTATTTTAGAGATACTTAAAACTAGGTACATTAAACTTTATAACATCTTTTACAGATTATTTCTATCGCAAATACAAATAAAGTTATAAATGTTTTAAAGTGCACACGAGCTTTATGGAACACTGTACAAGAGCAATTAAAAACGATTAGGCTTTTTAATCAATTTTTCTTGGTTTCTAACCAGATAATATAAGGCACTAATATAGTATAATATCTACGCTCCATTTTTTACTATAATATGATATCTACTATTCATTTTCTATTATGATATGTTATTTACCAACTGCTGGAAGTATGAAATATGTTAGGATTAGGATTAAGTTTAGCGATTAGGGTTATGATTAGGCGTTAGAGTTAGCGGTTAAAGGCAGTGAACAGCGAACTCTTTATGTATTTCTTATATACCGTATCTATGAACAATGGGTATGTTCCGATCTTTATAAATACGTTGGGCCCTATTGTAAGTGAGGGTAATCCACCACTAGCAGGGGTTTACCTACTTCACGCCGCTGGCGAGTATTGTATTTTATTGATGTTATAAAGATTACCATTTCATTTCCAAACTCCGTTTTGGTTATTCCTCATTTAGTAACCTTTTCTAGGTAACAATATTTTGGCGAAGAAGATGAAATATTGACTTTGTCCGGAGTAAATCTAAAACCAGGCGTATTATATATACTTATGAACACTAATTGGTATGTCAAAATCCTCCTAAATACGTTGGACATTATTGTAAATTGGGGTAATATGGTGCCTAAGTAGTCTACCACTATCAGTGGTTTACCTACTTCACGCCGCTGGCGAGTATTTTATTTTGTTGATGTTATGTTATTTCATTTTCAACCTCCGTTTTCGTTATACGTCATTTATTAAACCTTTCTAGGTTTACAAAAGTATTAAAAATCATTAACAATTTTTTAGTATCTGTCTATATTTCTGAGATGAGGTATTATGTACACTCAAGGACACATGACAGAGTGGATAAAGTCAGAAAGTTAGATCCAGTGACAGGACCCAAAGAGTGTGAGTTCAATACCTGGTTAAGGCAGTGGAGAACTTGGAGAGGGGAATTAGCAGGAGACATCATGGCACGTAGAACTAGAACAGTCTACCCCAGTGAGCGAAATAAAGTGTTCAGTTCGACATTCCAACCATTTGAAGATGGCCGGAGCGTACAACGGCCGAAACGTTGTAATAAATATGGTGACAAATATGAGGACAATAGTCCGAATAATTTAAATAGTTAACAATCGTTATACAAAAATTTTAAAAAAATCATCAAATAGTTTGCAAACATTTACCTCAAATGTTTGCAAACTGATTTGATGTTATTTAAAAAACAGTAAACACGCCATAATGAGTGCATCGTCATTTACTCTAGGTTGCAGATGCCTCAGTAGATATCGTACTATAGTTTGCACCCACTTTACGTTAGGTGGAAATTCATGAATGAATAGTCAATCGTTGGATTGGTGGAAAGAAAGGTTTCTACTATAGAATATTACGTCATGATTCTACACATTTTGAGGTATGTATCTTCATTCAGAAAATGAAAACAAAAAACACAAAATTAAAAGTAGAATGTTTCATGAAAACGAAAGGATGTTTGATGAAATCTATACGACCTTCCCAAAGGTTAAATATGAATTTTAAGCGACCGTTCCACATGTCGCCAGAAAATCAGTATCTGTTACATATAATTGATACGAGCGGTGGATTTCTATTTGCCATCACATGCAGAGATGTCAGTTTTACCACTGTTAAGCCCTGTTTATGCCAACCGGTTCTTGTATTTGGGATGCCAATCTATACAGATTCCAACTGCGAACCCTCGTTTATGTCAGATGAATTGAATCAGTTTCTTCCCATCAAAAGTATTGCTACTAGCCGTCCTGTTAACAAACGGGTTTAATGATACTCCAGAGAAAGCGTTGCGGTAAGCTTTGAACACTAATATTATCTATTTCCATATGACAAAAAAATATTACATCTTGGTGTATTACAGTCTGTTATATCTTTAATTATAGCCACATTGAATTGCGTGACATACAAAGAAAAGTTCATTTATCTTTTTATGTGTTGTACGATAGGCACTGTAACCAGATATGATCATCTTTTAAAACCTGATTCATATCACTATAGATAAAACACTCCAGATCACAAATATCATTTTTTAAACTACGGAAGCCAAAAAGACATATGCTCAAACGGCATGATTTTTTAAAACGTAAAAAGATAAGATAAATTCTGAAATTTGTAATCTAGAGTTCCTTATTTACATAATCTATATTCAGACTATTGTCCTCATCTTTGTTGTGGTTATCACAGCATTTCAGCCACTGTGACACCTTGGCCTTACTCGGGTGTATATTGATCCGGCTAAACTACAGGGAATCTGAACTGAGCCCTTTATTTGATATCCGGTTCTAAACTGTTCTCATTCTACTGCCAATATCTGGGGACATTTCGTCTAGTTCTAATTTTTTAGTACTGATAATTTATTGCTCACCTGTTTCCACAGAATGCGAGCACACACTGCTTGACCCAGGGATTGAAATCACAATCATTGTATCACCAAATATGAGGGCAATATCCGAATATAAATATAACTCCTTATCCGAAAAATTCATACAGAAACTGGAGTTCCTTCATTTAGCTATTATTAGCGATGAACCTCTCCAATTTACGACTTTCAGAAACCTCCCAAATCCTGTTTAATACATTTAAAAAAATACGTAAGCTTACATATAGCACAAGGACGAAAGTAAGGGTTACATGTGAGAATCGTACTCCATATTCGGTCGTAACAGATCTAGAGAGACAAGCTTACTAACCATTGCAACACGTCGAAGTGTCCCTTGGTTGAGTAGTGACTCAATTATCTATTTATATATATATATATATATATATATATATATATATATATATATATATACGAGTGTGTGTGTGTGTGTGTGTGTGTGCAAATATATAGAAAAATAGGAAAGAACACGTTAGTGAAATAATCCGAAGTTCTTTAGTATTTTCTTTATTTAAAAAAGAAACAGTGCTCAATTTAGGCTCTACTTTTGTATTGAGCACTGTTTTTTAAAATAAAAACAAAAATACTAAAGACCTAACGTGCTCTTTCTTATTTTTCTATATTTTTGCACACATATATCGGCTCCCAAATTAAGGTCGAGCACTCTGGACCTTTATTTTCAAAAACACACACACACACACACACACATATATATATATATATATATATATATATATATATATATATATATATGCAATTCACTCCAAGCAAGACAAGAGTGCCACTATCACGCACGGGTTACAGAGGATTGAGAACAAGCGTGAAGAGGCGTGTTTAAGGAAAGGATATAAAGGACGAGGAACAAGATCAAAGCATCAGAAAATGTCGATTGACATTACACTTGAATATTTGAAGATTATAGTCATCGGGGAAGCAAGTAAGGGGAAGGGTGTTCCACCGACGGGAAGTGCAAGAGAAGAAGCTGTTTGAGTAGAAGAAACGGTTACATTTAACTGTTTCGCCAGTGAAAGGGTGCGACCTTAATGCCAGTCAAGTAGCTCGCTTAAATTCATGCAGTGTGTAAACCAGCGGAAGTAGCTCGTCGGAACAGTTGCCATAAACATAAGAGACAAAGCGAAGCCACGGCATGTCTGTGAGAAAGCGAGTGTAGATGAGATGCCAGATCAGGAGCAAATCATAATATATAGCACATCTACTGCTGATGTTAATAAAAAAATGATCGATGTAATACAACATAGCTATTAATTATAGATTAATAAATATACATATTATCCCTTACCGGTAGCACAACTTGGAGTTCCATGCGCAACGCAATCTTCAAGTGCTGTATGTTATTCATGATGACGGTCGTCTTCGAGTATAGAATCCAGAGGTTAGCAGTGAATATTTCGAAGACAGTAGGAAAGCATTGTTCACGTTAGCAGTGGATATTTTGGTAAAAAGTAGCAGAGCGTAGTTCGTCCTTCTGTTTCTCTTCGCCTGACAAGCTGGAACTAGACATTCGGGTAGAGTAGACAAAAAATGGCCGCCTTTATACACGACGGATTGAATATTCTACGTCTTCTGATTGGTTAACCTTCCATTGGTGGACTATAAAGTGAGTCAAGTCATTTGGACTGGCTCACTAGTACATAATATATACAAAAAACTGCAACACTGTATATAGACTTGTTTGGTAATTTAAATTTTAAAATATATATCTGGTTGTCGCATTGTTGGTGCAGTTATATATTCTACTAGGGTTATGATTTTTAATTTAAAAAATATATTTCGCATTTAAAATAAAAGTCATTTGTATGTATATGTAAAAATATTTCATAGTTGTGAATATTAATTTTTTTTATTAAAGGGAGATTATTTATGCTTTTTTTTCCCTAAAAAATAAAAACAACAAACAAACCGTAATTTAACTTAAAAATGAGCCGTACTTTATATTAAAAATTAATCTGGATCAACTTATTTTGGCAGATATTTATTCTTAAGGCCTACTTGTAACCATCTATTCATTTCTTTTGTTTAATAAGCTAGAATCCTTTAAGTGTTTGACGATAACCAATTTTTCAGCAAGACACAACATACATTTATTTCCTTTCCCGTTATAAGATTTGGCTCTTGTTGCAATATCCCAGTATATGGAAATTGAATTACCATCATTTTTTAATTGCCAGAAATATTTTCACATGGCTTTGCCGTTTTTGTATTTTATATTACCTAAAGTCATTGGATGATGGTTGAAAGAAAATTTCCAAGGATTTTCGGTTGAACCAAAGTATAATTTAATATCGTTACCAGAATGTATACTCGCTCGGTATACAATATTATTATTTATGCATGGGCCGTTTAAGGGACAGATCATATTTTTTGGCAGTTGCATTTGGTTTCAGAAAAATTTACGTTGTCTGTGTTGGAAATATATTGTTTAATATGATGTTGGGATATAGACTTGTGTATGTTATTAACACAGCATAAGCTGACTTTAATATAATTTTTATTAAACATCTTTTTTAGTGTTGGTGAATGGTTAAAATGTTTATGGATTAAATTTAGGAAAATTCTTCCGATAATCGTTTGAACATTACAGTTAAAACGTGGATAAAACCCCATGACTCTACGCTTATGGTGTTTCTGATTTTCTTGTTCTAAGGCTTTTATATATTTAGTTTTATTATTATCAAATATTTCCTTATTGCTGGAGTTGATCGAGAATCTAAGTTGGATTGATTTATGTAAATTATCTAGAATTTTATGATGCTGGCTTGATTCTTTACTGACGTATCCATGATTATATAGATCATATATACATTATATATGATTTGCAATAACTATTATTCATATCTAAGGTTACATCGAGAAATTTGATCATTTTAACATTGGTGGTAAGTGGTAATATTTAATTCGATAAATTTAAAGAATTTCATCAGTTCCTTTCTCAAATTCGTCTATATTTTGTGGGTTTGTTTTTCGTAGGAGAATTACGTCACCTCTACAGAATCCGTTGTCCTTAATGTCGAAAATAAATCTAATACTCCACAATAACTAGATTCCAAGTTCTCATGCCTCTGCTGATTTAAATTCTTCCATCGCAATATTAATTTACAGATAACCGTTTTTCGAATAGGGATAGGTGTTTTTTGCCTGCTTTTAGGATATTTATTTCGCAATCGCTAATAAGACAGTGAGTTTTGCTAGATTTATAGCAAGCATTCGCGCATTCTAAGTAATGTACGGGTAAAAATCACAAATATCGAATTGGATGAATGTACAGAACTCCGAGTCGTGCTACCGATGAAGGATAATATGTATATTTATTTATATATATGATGAATCTCAAAATAGGACGAAAGGGTCATCCAGTGCTTTCTGCATTCTGTTGAGGATTATTCTAGACTCGATGAATTATTTAATTATGATTATTCAAATCCATTAATAATTTATATCACACACACACACACACACACACACACACACACACACACACACACACACATATATATATATATATATATATATATGAGTGTGTCTGTGTGTTAAGTTTAAAGGATGCAATAGCAAAATGAATTAATTCCTGTAACTTTGATAGATTGCTATTACGAGATACTTTATGAGCAAATGTTGCCCAACACATATATATATATATATATATATATATATATATATATATATATATATATATATATATATATGAATGAGTGATGTCGTAATAACAATCTATCAAAGATGAAGGAATGAATTCATTTTGTTATTGCATTCTATAAACTTAAATAATTTATATTGAATCCTACCCTGAGAAGAAAATAACATTTTTCATCATATTTTCATTTGTGGGGTGGAGGGATTCTCGTAATAAATCTGCATTTTATTGCATGTGCATACTTCAGAAAATTGCATTTTTCTGTCGTTTAGTAGGAAAGAAACTTTCCCAAACATTGAAAAACACAGACCACTCGTAGGGAGTATTGGCCTTACCTGTTTAGTGTGATAGGACAAGAAACGATTTCACTGATTACATTAAGAGAAACTGCGAACTAATCATGGATTCTATTGACATTATTCGGTCTATTGTCCTCATCTTTGTTGCCATATTTATCACAACATTTCGGCCGATGTATGCGCCAGCCTTCTTCAGATAGTTGCAATGTCGAACTGAACCCTTTATTTCGCTCACTGGGGTAGACTGTTCTAGTTCCACGTGTCATGTCTAATGGATTTCAGTTATCAGTTAATTCCAAGTACTCCACTGCCTTAACCAGGTATTGAACTCACAACTCTTTGGGTCCTGTCACACAGAACAGTCTACTCCAGCGAACAAATAAAGAGTTCAGTTCCACATTCCAACCACCTGAAAAGGTCGTTGTACGTTGTGATAAGTATGGCAACAAAGATGAGGACAATAGTCTGAATAATGTAAATAGTGTACATAATAGAAAATACAAATTGGGTCGTATGCTATTTACCCAGCGGGAATTTGTGAGCAATCAAATTGTTAAAAAATGCGTCACCTAAGCTTCTACCGGGAAGACCGAAAATTAAGTCGTTTCGCCTCTTGGGGCTAATTCATCAAAGCAACTACAGGTATACTCCAGATTTACATCTTTCCCTGCCTTTTACATCCGAAGTTAAATTACGTATACGGTATGATAACGTCATATTATCAAGAAAGACCTTAATTCCCTTCTGTTTATATTTGCTAAAATATAAATGAAAAAGCCAACCGCTCTAATACAAATGATTATTTGTTAAGAATTTGTGTGTTCTGTCTAGAGACATATCTGTGCCAATATATTATTGATAAGTGTCTATCTTCTTTCTTAATCTATAACTTTTTTTAGTCAGTGTGCAGATTATTTTTATTTTCTCGATCGAGTTCTGACGAGTGAGGAGCGATAACCGGGTAGTTTATTTTTATAGTATTTTTCCTTTTTTGTTTTCGTATTGCCAACTACTGTTTTTTTAGTTTCTTCCAGTCCCTTTTTATTTTATCTGTTTTTTTGCATTAATTAAATGTTGCTGCACTAATAAAATCATTTAAATCTAGCCATTTCACTGCATGAAAAACTATGTCGCATGCGAGTTTTTATGTATATGTACACATTAAATGTTTTTAATTCTCTTAAAGAATTATATATGTCCTTGTCTGTTTTCCTCTGTGAAGAAAGTGATAAAATATTGCAGGTTCGAAAAGCTTTATTAGGACTGTAATTTAGAATTTATCGTCCAGTAGTAATGACAATAAAAGTATTGTCCAAATACATTCTTTATTCGAAATTAAGGAAAACTAAACGAGGTGAAAACAGTCTATGTCTCTTATTTGTGTCTTAACAGAACGAATTAAATAGAAAGCCAGTCTTGAAGCGACAGTAAGAAAAAATGTACAGCGAACAATTACCTAATTACAGTAACACCACCATTGTTAGCGTTGAGTTAGTTTCATTTTTAGTCTAGAACCCCCACGCCAAAATAAACAAAAAAAAAAAACAAAAAAAAAAAAACGGGAGCCTGGAAACAAACATGCACCGAAGTCGTGTGATTGTAAAATGTTAGAGATGATTCTTTCGTTAGGTCACGCGATGTTCTCGGGTTACAATACACAACAGGCGTTATTTAATTCAAATTTATTTTTTAATTGTTTTCCAGCGTCATTTCTTTTACAGCAATTTTTATTTTCTACAATGTTGCAAACGTTGTGATAAATATGGCGACAAAGATGAGGACAATAATCCGAATAATCTAAATAGTGTACATAATACCTCACCTCAGAAATATAGACAGATACTGTTTCTAAATCTTTGATTGTCTTTCAATCATTCCGCCTTACTCTTCCGGCGCACCTGAGGCTCACCGTACCGCTTAGGATCCACTGATTTAGATCATGCTAAAACTTTAGCGGCTCCACTCCCCACCAGGATGTCTAAAATGAAGCATTCTTATAGTAATAATATTTAATATAGGTTCGGCAATCATCCGAATTATATAGATACGAAAATGAATAAAATAAAATGTTAATGAAGTAAAATATATTTTACTTATTATTCTTTGGTTATTCATTTTGAAGTCTCTTAATTAATTTCCTAAATCATTGGTTCATTTGCAAATTGGATCAATGGTTCTCAAACTTTTTTTTCTCCGGCTCACATTTTAGGAATGAAAATTTGCTCGCACATCACCAAAATTTATGTGATAAAAAGTAAATTAAAAAAAAACAAAAAAAGCAAAACAAAAAAACAGAGAAGGGAGATAACTGCGAACACGAAATCAGAATATTATCATTCATGACTCTCTCCTCCAATTTGCAGACCCTAGTTACTATATTCTTGATACTTGATATAATGCAAAAATATCACAATGATAAAATCGATCAATAATTATTCCTGTCTATTTATACCGGGACTAATGCATGTAATTACATTGTAATCCATAAGAATATTTTGAATTTTGAAATCATTTTTATTTTAGGCATATGAATTTTTTAAAACTGTTTCTAAATACACTATTTACATTATTCGGACTATTGTCCTCATCTTTGTTGCCATATTTATCACAACGTTTCGGCCGTTGTTCACTCCGGCCTTCTTCAGGTGGTTGCACCGTCGAACTGAACTCTTTATTTCGTTAACTGGGGTAGACTGTTCTAGTTCCACGTGCCATGTTTAATGGATGTCAGTTATCCGTTATCTCCTGCTAATTCCCCTCTGAAAGTTCTCCACTGCCTTAACCGGGTATTGAACCCACACTCTTTGGGTCCTGTCACTGGATCTAACTAACGCTTTTATCCGATTTATTGTAATAGGCTTGAGCGTACAACGGTCAAAACGTTGTAAAAAAAAAGGCGACAAAGATGAGGAGAATAGTCCGAACAATGTAAATAATGCACATAATACCTCTTCTCAGAAATATAGACAGATACTTAAGGTTAAGGCAGTGGAGAACTTGGAGAGGGGAATTACCAGGAGATAACTGATAAATGACATCCATTAAACATGGCACGTGGAACTAGAACAGTCTACCCCAGTTAGCGAAATAAAGGGTTCAGTTTGACATTCCAACCATCTGAAGAAGGCCGGAGCGTACAACTCCCGAAACGTTGTGATAAATATGGCGACAAAGATGAGGACAATAATCCGAATAATCTAAATAGTGTACATAATACCTCATCTCAGAAATATAGACAGATACTGTTTCTAAATCTTTGATTGTCTTTTAATCATTCCGCCTTACTCTTCCAGCGCACCTGAGGCTCACCGTACCGCTTAGGATCCACTGATTTAGATCATGCTAAAACTTTAGCGGCTCCACTCCCCACCAGGATGTCTAAAATGAAGCATTCTTATAGTAATAATATTTAATATAGGTTCGGCAATCATCCGAATTATATAGATACGAAAATGAATAAAATAAAATGTTAATGAAGTAAAATATCTTTTACTTATTATTCTTTGGTTATTCATTTTGAAGTCTCTTAATTAATTTCCTAAATCATTGGTTCATTTGCAAATTGGAAAAATTCCCGTTGTAATGTTGTTAAATGATGCAGTAATGTTGAGTAACCATCTGTGTGCCTGGGATAGTAAAATCTACATCCACTGCCAATAGGCTATTAATACTTTATTGAGTTTGCTTTTGATGGGGCTCTTACACAGGTGGCCTCAAACCAGACATCTAAGCTTAGTATATATTAATACCTGTCATAATTTCATAATTCTATTTGTTTTTTGTTTAATTGTTAACAGATTTTCTTTTGAATATTAGGAAATATTCATTAGTGTTCATAGGTTACGACACATATATATATATATATATATATATATATATATATATATATATATATATATATATATATATATATATATTCTCTCCCGTCGAATTCGACGTATGAGGGTCAAGCAGATCAGTTCCCAGGAAACCGACAGACCGACAACAGATTTGATTATAGTGGTGAAGTTTTCGTGTAGGACCATGAAGGGCTGAATACATATATATATATATATATATATATATATATATACCTTCACTTTACACTAATCTTGACAAACAGATTAAAACGTTGTTTTATTGTCTGTAATGTAACGATTGTTTGTTCCTTACCCGAGTATGCACTTCTGTGTGAGTTGCCTACTATTCCCTGTTGTAGACGCCTGCTCAGTACAGTTGTATTTCATCAACACTCACATAGGCATATATATTTTTCCAACTTTCACTTTAATAAACTATCACATCAAAACTTCATTTTAAAATCAATCACAACAGTTGACATATTTCTAAAGAATAAAAGCGTTACTTCCATGTTTTTTTGGTTTAATGTCATATCTTTGTTTCACAATGCAAAATCGTTTGCAGGTCGGGGACACTAAAATGAAGCATGTGCAAAAGTTTAAATATCTGAGAAGTGTTCCTGACAGAGGACGGTAAATGCGACACTGAGATCCGTAGACGTACTGGAATGGCCAAGGACGCATTCCAAAAGCTGCGCAGAGTTTTGAGCGACAGGGGTATTTATTTGGTAACAATGAAAAGAGTACTGAGATGTTACGTGGCATCTATCCTCCTTTACGGGATCAAATATTGGAGGACCTTCTCAAAGATGAAAAAGAGACTCGAGGCGACGTAAATGTGGTTCTACAGATGGATGCTGAGGATATCATGGACCGATCGTGGTCCATTTTATCCTCAGGAGGAGACTCATACTTAACATCAGGAAGAGGCAGTTGAAGTTTCTGGGACACGTAATAAGAAAAGAGGGTTTGGAGAATCTAATACTCACAGTTCGAATAGAGCGAAAGAGAGACAGGGGAAAGCAACGAATCACACAACTGGCGAGATTAAGCAAGTGGATACCAGAACGTGGTTTAGGGTAGGTAGCAGAGAGACGAAAATTTTTGAGAGATACAAGGGATAGGGGAAGTGGAGAGCCATGATCGCCTACGCCCTGAAACGACATGGCACATAAAAGGAAAAAGGAAAAAAATGCTAAAAAGGATTACTTTTTTGGGCCAAATTAATTTCATTTTTAATCCATACGTTTTTCTTTGAATTTCTCAAACCGACGCCAACTACCGAAAACAGAAACTAAACCTATTCTCTCTTCTGGGAGATTTGAGATAGGTCTGACATAATTTGCACTATGACGTGGCCTTTAATAACGAACGCCATACATTAACTCATCAGCCTATGATAATGGAAATAAATATCCATCAAAACAGTGGATTGAGCTTCGTAGATAGCAAAGTGATGATACATTGTCAGCGACATATTAACCCATTTACAAAGGAAAGTAAAACCCATTTGTTCCAGTAAAAGCACGCAATATTTTCCATTCTAATTGCAATCTGTCAGATGCATATTAATACATTCCTTTACGTGAAGGAACTGATAACTTTATTAACGACATGTTCTCGACGCATAGATTACTTTCTTATGGTATGTCAGGCTTATTTGTACAGGATCAAAATTTAGCATTAAATTCATCTAATTACCACGTAAACCTTCTTTGTAATATCTGAATTGTCCCGGTGTATTGAAACATTGGTTCCTGAATTTCTTGACATAGTAATTGTGAGTTCAATCCTTGGGCTGGGCAGTCTACTTGGACTCAGTAGAAATGAGGTGAGTAATAACTGAGAAGTACTAAAATAAGAACTAGACATCCCTAAACATGGGCGGGGCAATAAGAACGCTATAATCCCATAGATTAAATAAAGGGTTAAGTTAGACATACACTTGATGAAAGCCAGAGTGCACAAAAAAAAAAAAACACTGTGATAACGAGAAAGATGAGGACAATAGTCTGCATAGTAAATAGTGTAAATAATGACAAAAAAAAAAAGCCAATTTGAATGAGTTTACGTTTTTCTCTTAAAAAATCAAAAGAGTATTTACCTCCAATGGTAAAATTTCTCCAGATGTACGAACTGCATTTGTTAAATGTGGACCAGGGGGTTTCCATGGTTCATAAGCACGACTTACTGTGGTGGAAGGTCTTCTAAACATGTAAGATTTCACTTTTCGAGCATTTATCCACTTTAAGAAGTCTATGTACATTAAATTACCATATTCATTAACTGGCAGCAAAGACCAAAACTTGAGGAACTGAAAGAGAAAATATGAAAAATTAAGATTAAGGAATGAAAAATAAACGCCTTTATCCTTTATAAAGGCGTTAGTTAGATCCAGTGACAGGACACAAACAGTGTGAGTTCAATACCTGGATCATAAAGATCTGGTTACAATTAATGGAACACATAAGGAAAGAAAGCTTGGAGAATTCGAAACTTACAGAACATGTCAAAGACTAGAGGGGCAGAGGAGAAACATCAAGTAACCTAGATAACAACTTGTGTAAATGAATTGCAGAACAAGGGTTTAGAAAGGGGTAGTAAGGGGAAGAAAATTGTTCGGAGTTACAAATAATAGGAAGTTGTGGAGATCCCTGATCACCAACGTCCTAAAAGGACATTGCACTTGAAAAAAAGAAAGGAAAAAATTGCCGCTAAAAAGCATACGGGAATCACTAGTAAAGAAAGACAAATGATTTGTGAATTTAGTGACATAGCAATTGTGAGTTCAATCCTTGGGCTGGGTAGTGTCTACTTGGACTCAGTAGAAAAGGGGCGAACGCAATCATCAGACCACATTGATAGATTTTTCTCGATCATTTCCATATAACAGTATATATATATATATATATATATATATATATATATATATATATATATATATATATATATATATATATATATATATATATATATATATATATGGTATCAAATGACAATTTTGCGGGCGCGTTTCGTCTTCCGACTTTTTTCAAGGCAAAAATGAAATCGAAATGTTTTTGTTGTTATAGTTACATTAAAATTCAAAAATAAAAAGATAGACGCTCGTGTCTAAGCCTTTTGTTCTGGTTAATGTCCACAGAATTCATCTGGGAATTTAACTATATATATATATATATATATATATATATATATATATATATATATATATATATATATATATATATATGTATGTATGAATGTGAATATTATTGTGGATAATAAGTGTGTATTTCCAAGCGCAGACGTGTGATTTGAACAGTGTCGTTCGGACCATGAAACTGGTCAAAATCTCTCTAATGTCACTTCATGAAAGAAGTGACTTTGGATACTACGAGCCGGATGAAAGATTTAAGCGATCAACATCATTGGCTTTAGAAGAGGTCTGTAAATCTTTCCACGGGTTGATCGAAGCTTTTTGGGTGGAATTGGGTAGACGGAACTTTTTCATAGCACGAAATCGTAATAGAGGGAATGAGCATGTCGGTCTTCTACGTAACAGTTGATTACAACAGATTATGAGCTCTCATCCATAAACTGCAACTAATGTCTACGCATCATTGTTGCGGTATAAACCGCAGATTGGCTATGTGAGTGTTGAAGCAAACAGGAAATAGATGGCCACTTTCGCAGAAATATATACTCAGAAAGGAACAAACGATCGTTACATTACAAACAATAAAAGAACCTTTTAATCAGTTTGGCAAGACTATTGTAAAGTGAAGGTTGAATATATATATATATATATATATATATATATATATATATATATATATATATATATATATATATATATATATATATGAAAAATGGACAAGTCCAGCAATTATTCTTTAAGACATTTTTTATGTTTATACGTTCTTTTTATGTGTCTTAAAAATAATAGTCGGACTTTGTCCATTTCATAGTGTGACGGTATTTGTTTACATTTGGATACGCATTGAGCAGATATGAATGTATGAGAGAAAACCATAGTGAATTGTGTTTAAAAGCAGTAAAATCGACCCCCCACCCCGCTAACCGACGCTCCCTGTGGTCCAATCGGTTAACGCACGTCATTCTATATGACGGTCCCGATTGGGTTAATGGTTCGATTTCTGTCGGAGGACGCATATTTTTGTGAAAATTTCTCGGAGATTCAGGCCGGTAAATGTTGTTAATACTGTTTATTATAAACTGAGTATTTACTTAAATATTTTATCTATAAAATGAACGTATACACATTACAAAAATGTCTTAAAAATACATACATACATATATATATATATATATACATACATTTAGTGTATGTATGAAAAAACTATCTACAGTACAAAATTTCTGGAAAAACTACTAAGACGTTATTCTAATATTGGGAGACATTTTATGTCACGTTAACAGAAAAACATTACAACAAAAATATCCGTGGATTTGCCACATTACTATATTAAGAAAAATATATGAAATATTTAAAATACATCTCTGATCGGATGGCTGTAGCATAAAGCGTCTTGATATGCATTTAGTAGTGTGACTGGTAATTGTTTATGAATTTGGTTTGATCAAGAACACAGGCACTTAAGTGACATTTGAAATTATAAATACTGTTCGTTCGTTGTAATTTTGATTTTACTGGTGTGTTATTATTTTTTTAGGATAAGGTTATATATATATATATATATATATATATATATATATATATATATATATATATATATATATATATATATATATTTAATTAATTCATCGAGTCTGATAGAAACCTCTACAGAATGCAGGAAGCACTGGACGGCCGTTTCGTCCTATATTTGGGACTCATCAGCAGTGCGCATCCACTACCGAGGTTCGAACCCTGACAGCCATGAAAGCGAACACCATACCAACTGTTCCAAATGGGCCTCAGTGACGAAGAGATTCCAAATCAGACTCAACTAAGCGCCGCTCGTGGAGCCACGACTACTCTCATCACTACTCTCTCTTATATATATATATATATATATATATATATATATATATATATATATATATATATATATATATATATATATATATATATATATATATATATATATATATATATATATATATATATAGAGTATAGAGAGTTAAACAAATAAATATCTACTTCACAATATATAACGGAAAATATTTAATAGCACAAAATATTCGCTTCATTTTCTTGCATGGATAGATAACAATTGTATCACCTGTTGATGCATTCAAAATAATCCAACCTGGATTCGAGGCGTAAGAAGAAACTGGAGTTCAGCTGTTGTAAGGCAAATAATGACAAGTGTGATTTCGACCGAGACTTGACGCGAATGACCCATTCCCAAGAAAAAGGTCAGTTTGGTCAAGCAATGAAAGCCGTCAGATTATTGGAAGCAAAGCAACGAATATCTGCATTTTGCCTGTCTGTAAATAACAGCAATAGAGTATGAGGAGTTTTAGTTGTCACGTAGTTTTAATATATAATTCTTTTCCCTGCTGAACACAGCAGCCCTTCTTAGCAATATGACCTATCTAGGCACCGTAATTTCTCATCTATAATACCCATTTTTCAGTTGGGAAATGACTACTTACCACAGTCATAAGACAATTTGACACTAAGATTCGGCGACTGCGGCCCGAGAAGGATGTCAAATACAATCTTACCTAGAAATACTTACAAATGTAAAATAAAATAAGAATTATCATAAAACTAAATTAGAATAATATTATTCTTTGTTTGAAACTATTTTTTTTATGAATTAAGAAACACTGGTCGTAATGAAAGTGGCGAGGTACAAGTTATAGGTTTTGATTACCAAAAAAGGAGGGGCGTGTCATGCGTGAGTAGAAGCATTTTCCCAGAATTTCCGCCAAAATTTTGGGGTGCGTATTATGGATGAAGGCGTATTATACATGGGGAATTACGGTATATAATATTAAAAACGACAGATATTTTGTTTTTGTTAAGTTTTTAACTTAGAGACATCGCATATTTTCGTTTCGTTTATTTTTGGTTAATCGTTTCGCATAGGCAGTTTCCCCTTCTTGTTTATATATTCCCGTTCACGATAGTCTTAATCTGTTCAAGGCTAGGATTAACCGTACTCTTTCACTCCTATACACGTGAGAAGCCTCCAAACGTAACCCTTTATCAAGAGTTATTTGGGGGGTTTTAAAGGGTGAACCTCTCTGTAAAAAAAGGATAACATTTTTAACAATAACAATGATAACATTAGTCGTTTGTATACTTGACAATGATCTCATAATATTATATCTATAGATATACTTTCCATATTCATTGATTTCTATTATTCTACATACAAACAGAAATCATGAAAATAGTAAGAATATGTTTTCCATTTGATGAAGAAGTTTACTTTTGATGTGCAGTGTAAAAAATATATAAAACTGCGGGTTTGTATGGTGTTTTCTTGTGTGTATATTTAAACATTTTATCAATTTGAACTTAATCTGTCTAATTTTATTTTAATTTTCTTTTGTTGTCAACTCCTGATATACTATTTATAGAGGTGATACTGACCTCTGGTGGTATCACGGCTACGACTAGCTTGGACCGTCTCTTACCAGCTATGACAAGCCAAGACAAGCTATGACTAGCTTAGACCAGCTGTGACCAGCTTGGACAAGCTATGACCAGCTAAGACCAGCTTAGACCAGCGGCCTCTGTGAAAACACTCGGGTCGCCATGTTAAAAACTGACCTTGTGTCACAACCTGAATCAGTGGGGGTTCAAGTAAATATCTACTATTTATAGAGGCTTTAATACTCTATTAAACGCACCCACTTGAAACGGGTCTAGCACGTTATTCGGCAACTTTTTTTAGATATGATATATTGATAAAAAAGCACATTATGAACAGATATGAACGACTAGATATGTTCGTCTATCGCTCGTCCAGTACTCCTTCCGAGTTTATTGAATTCGAGTAGGAGTTTATTCCTTGTTCACTTTTTAAGCTATGATTTACCTGTTCTTTTTTTTATTGCCACAATAATTACCCGGCATAACTTTTTCGTGATATGACTGATCAGTAGCTGCAAGAGTTCCGGGTTGCCATTTTTCTGTTTGCTACTTCCGACCAGTAATAAGGAACCCCTATTCTTTAGCAGGCTGCTCTGGTGATCAATCGCATAATATTGGGTATTGTAGTGTCATGTCACCCAAGGTGAGGTGTCCCTGCATGTATTTCCGGTGGGAAACGCCGATGCCATATTAAGCCTTGGTCTTAGCCACCTTTTGGCCAGTTTGTATTGCCATAGACTATAGATAGTGATAATTATTTTGACCTTTTTTTTTAAAAGACAAAATGTTCTCAGGACAGATACAGTTAAGGAATCCGATCAAATCGGTAACCAAATGATCAACTACCCACACAGCCTTTTTTTCTCTAATATTCGGGGAACACATTCCAATTTCCGTAGTGTAGAATCTTTTCTCTTGAAATGTTCTCCAAATATTTTTGAAACTAATTTAAATTCTTGTATCGCTATCTTCCTCTTTGTCGAAATGATTTTAGGATAAATTTCGATGACCATGGGGTTTATATATCGTTTCCAATTGCAAGGAAATTAGTTCTAGAGTCCCCATATGATTATTTCATGTGCATTCAACTTTTGTTATTGCACTCTGTTAGCTGTACAGTATTTACATTAGTCGGACTATTGTCCTCATCTTTGTCGCCATATTTATCACAACGTTCCGGCCTTCTTCAGGTGGTTGGAATTTCGGACTGAACCCTTTATTTCGATCACTGTTCTAGTTCCACGTGCCATGTTTGATGGATGTCAGTTATCAGTTATCTCCTGCTAATTTTCCCTCTGAAAGTTCTCCACTGCCTTAACCAGGAATTGAACTCACCTTCTTTGGGTCTGTCACTGGATCTAACCAACGCCTTTATCCACTGTGTCATCTGGGTATGAACTTCTGAGTATTATAAACCTAATGTTTTTAGCATCGTTTTACCAGTGCTCATATTGCAATTTTTGCTGTTATCATTGCATGTCTTTACCAGAGTTCATATTGCAACTTTGTTATCATTGCTTTTCTCTGGCACTCCTTATTACTGGTTCCCATATTGTATTTATTTCTATGCTTGGTCGGCTCAGGAGATTTTTGTGGCCTAGCATATGTGCTGATTCCTTAAGTTTACGAGCAGGAGATAACTGATAACTGACATCCATCAAATATGGCACGTGGAACTAGAACAGTCTACCCCAGTGATCGAAATAAAGGGTTCAGTTCGAAATTCTAACCACCTGAAGAAGGCCGGAGCGTACAACGGCCGAAACGTTTTGACAAATATGGCGACAAAGATGAGGACAATAGTCCGACTAATGTAAATACTGTACATAATACCTCATCTCAGAAATATAGAGAGACTCTCTTAGCTATCTACTTTTTTATCGCTCTCCTTCTTCTCGAGGTAGTAATTTATAAGAAAAGAGATATTTGTATATTGTCATACAAATGTATGGCAATATAGAAATATCTCTTTTCTTACGTTCATTTTCGAACATTTTTGTATGTGGTGATTTTAATGTTCATCCCGTCAACTGGTTTAAGCATTCTAATCTTACTGATGTTGCCGGTATTTAGATTTTCAATTTTTCTCTTGCTCAGTCACTTAGTCAAATAGTGCAGTTCCCTACTCTTTTACTTAATAAATTTGATCACCATACCTCCTCTCCTGGCTCTTGTTGTGCATCACAATTTTGTCATCCTAGCAATTTGAATCACGGTGTTGATATTTCTTTTGAGACGTCTTTTAGAAAGGAACCTCCTATTTACAAGATTTATTTAAGTTATCCGCGTACCGATTAGGATTCATTTTGTGACTTTCTTCGAGATGACTTTGGAAGGATATTGTTAAAGTTCCTATTGAGAATTGTGCCACAGAGATTTCCTTTTAGATTAAAGTCGGCATTGCTGCTTTTGTTACTTCTCGGAAATACCAGGTGGAAACCTATTTTTTCACTGGCTCAAAGTGGCCTTTTCAACCGCTATAGACCACAGGAATACACTGATAGTTTCGATTGCAACAGACGTCGATTTGTGTTTGCTGCTAATAATTTTAAACGTGACATCAAAGAGTATAAGTTCTATGCTAACAGTTTTTTTTATTTACACTTCTTCCTTGTGGAACTATTTGCCGGCTTCTTGCTTTGATGTTTGGTCATCAAAATGCTTCTCTCTTCTTAAATTTTGTTTTTTTTATTGTCCTCGCTCCTAAATAAGGCTTTTTTCTTATTTCGCACTCATTAAATCACTGCCTCTTAGTGGCTTTGTTGCCTTGATTGGGATGAGATGATTTAAAATATATAATCTTCGTGATGAATTGCAAGTTACCAGTTGAACAAGAATTAATCTGCGATTGATTAGTAACATTAAAGCAAGCGAAATATTCTCAGATTGATACAATTATAAAGGCACCAAAGACGGTCATTGTTTTTACCATAATCCGTTGAGATTATGAAGCAACATCTATGCCAATGGATAAGTTGATGTGTTAAGCTGCCCACTAATTCTTTGCCGATAGAACGAGGGACCCTGTAATGTAGTTTCTAACATCTTCGAATCTCCTGACTACAGGCGGCTCTCTAATAGTGTATTAAATAAAATTAATTTTTAGCTCTTTTTTCTTCACTTGTTGAAATATTCTGCTTGATAAAGCAAACTGTTTTGCTCGTAAATTCTCTTCAAATTCTACTCTTGACTCTTCTGGACTATCTTTGCTTGACTGTACACGTTGAACCGAGGTGACTATTGAGTGATAGGTATATACATCTGTTCATGGGTTCTGCTATCATCTCTAAACTGGATCCCCTAAAATTATGTGGAATAGGTGATATCTCTGCAGTAGTCCTTAATAAATGTGCTCTCAAACAAACTCACGTTCTCTATAAATTCTAAAATAAATGTCTTGTTGCTTCATGCTTTCCTGTTTATTAGAAATCCTCTTTTGTAGTTCCAGTCTTTAAGAAATTAGGTGAACAATCTGATCGTTCTAACTATCGTACTATTAGTCGGGGTTCAAGTAAATATCTCGATGTTATTGATTGGAGCAAGGAATGGCTTGTTAATTTTAACGCCGTCAAAAGGAAACTGCACTCTCTTGATCGTATGAGAGAATCTCCATAGCTTTCACCAGCATGGGTGATGCTAACTTCCATGAAAAAGAATTGTGCCACCTACTCTGGCTAAAGTTTTTCGCTGATATGGCGTGGAAGGATTATAGTGAATCAGTCGTAGGCCTGTTCCTAGAAAAATTGGTTCATGGTCACGTTGTAGACAATTTTTAACGCCTGAATCTATGTTACATAAACTTCTATAAACTTTTGGCAAATTACTAGATAATATAATCAACTCTGAATTGCCTAAACATCTCACCTTCCAGGTTTTTGCAGATCTCGAAAGCCTCGAATTTTTGTACTGATTCAGTCTTTGTTATCGATTCAGGAAATAAAAAATTATCTTGAGCAACTACTGTTCTAGATCTTTTCGCATTAATGCAGGTATCCTCCCCTCAGGGTTTTTTCGTTGGACCTACATTGTTCGTAGTTTTTATCAACAATCTTCACGATGGAATCACTTCACGACTTGGTATCTATACTAATAGCAGAACTATAGGCAGATGATATAAAAAATACCTACATTCTGTTATTAATTGGTGCCGTGCGTCTCGAAAAGTACCTCCAATCGATTGTGAACTGGGGCATGAATTGGCTGGTCAACTTCAACGCTTCGAAGACAAAACTGCTCTCTATTAATCACCACAGAGAATCACCTTCCCTCCATTAGAATGTCTGACGCTCAACTTCTCGACAGCAACTCTCTGCGGCTTCTCGGTCTCACCTTGACTGCTGACCTGAGATGGAATAAATACATCGAGTCAATTGCCTCGTCCACTGCAAATCCACAATTCGCCCTTGCATGGAGTATTGCTGCCATATATGGTCTGACGCCCCTTCTGTTTGCCTCGGGGTTCTTGATAGGCTCCAGTGGCGGATATGCAATATGGTTGGCCCTGCCCTGGCGTCTCCTCTACAGTCACTTTCTTACAGACGCGCCGTCGCCTCTCTCTGTCTGTTCTACAAATACTTTCATGGAAATTGCTCCGAGGAGCTGCATTCGCTGGTTCCCAGACGTCATGAGTTCCAGCGCCTTACGAGGCTGGCATCCCGCTCTCACCCCTTCACTGTCGAAACTCCTAAATGTAGCCGTCTCTTCTACTCTAATAGCTTCATGTCTCGCACCTCTCGCCTGTGGAACTCCCTTCCCTTCTCCTGTTTCCCTGTGAGCTATAATCTCCAGCTATTCAAGTGTAATGTCAATCGACATCTCCAGGTGCCTTAATCTATCCACTACCCTCATCCTTTCCTCTATCACTCCTATCTGATCTTGCTATTTTCTGTAACCCCTTGCCTCCTAGTGGCTTCCCACCTTGCTTGGGATGAAACGCTTAAAAAAAATAAAAATAAAAAAAGAAGGGAATGGCTTGTTAATTTTAGCGCCGTCAAAGGGAGACTGCACTCTCTTGATCGTCTGAGAGAATCTTCCTGGCTTTCACCAGCATGAAAAAGAATCGTGCCACGTTCTCTGGCTAAAGTTTTTCGCTGACATGGTGTAGAAGGATTATAGTGAAGGCCTGTTCCTAGAAAAATTTGGTTCCCAGTCTCGTTGTAGACAATATTTCTCGCCTGAATCTATGTCACATATATACAAGTCTACCATTCGTCCATGCTTAGAATATTGCAGCCACATATGGTCCAGTGATCCTGCTGTATATTTAGAGATTCTTTATAAAATACAAAGAATCTGTAATGTCATTGGCCCTAATTTGGTATCCCGGCATCAGTCACTTTCCCACGGCTCTACTTAAATTCACTGTTCATTTTCTATAAATACTTTTATGGTAATTGTTCTCATAAATTTTCTACTGTGGTACCTAGACTCTATAACTTTAAGTGAACTACTAGATTGGGTGCTAGATTATACAGTTGGAATTGTAAGATGTAACCGTAAGTTCTATACTAACAGTTTCTTTTCTCGCACCCCTCTCTGGTGGAAATCTTTGCCGGCTTCTTGCTTTGAAGTTAGGTCATACATCTCTCTTTTTAAATTCTGTTCTTTTATTGTACTCGCTACTTAATGATGCTTTTTTCTTATATTTTTGCACTCATTAACTCACTGCGTCTTAGTGGCTATGTTGCTCTGCTTCGGATGAAATGATTTAAAATATATTATCTTCGGGATGAGGGCACCTCGGCGTGGTGTAATGCTTAGCAAGCTTGTCTCGCTAGATCAGTTACAACTGAAAAGTGAGTTCGATCCTCACTAGATGCCCCATACTTTCGGCCTTGTGCCACATCTAAGCTACGCTTGGAAAATAACTATTATCTTCGGGATGATTTACTGATAAACATCGTAACTTTCAACTGCAAGTACCAGTTGAACTCGAATTAATCTGCGATGGTTTGATTAGTAACATTGGTGCAAGCGAAATATTCTCGGATTGATACAACTTCTATGGCGCCAAGGACGGCCATTGTTTTTAACATAATCTGTTGCGATAATGAAGCACCCTCTATGCCGGCGGATAAGTTGATGTGTTAAGCCCAAAAAATAAAAATAAACAAAAGAGCAAGCACACTCTCCTACCGAGTCAAATCAATTCATTTAGCTCAAGTGAACTTGACAGGCTGATGGAGATTTCATGATCTTAGTTTGTGGTACCCACTTATCTGGAGAATTTAAGTCTAGACACGAATCGCACGGAAATCAAAAAGTATATTGTCCTATGGCGCTTACGTATTTATTAACATATATTTAATTGTCATAGCTTGACAAAGACTGTAAAGATGAGACAGCAAACAAAGACTGAATCAAATAGAGAAGAGCAATAGTCTACTGAGCGCATAAGAAAACTATATATATATATATATATATGTGCGCACACACACATGCACATGCACACGCACGCAGACACACACAC
>CAHIKZ030004860.1:440000-510000 GCA_903632075.3 Acanthosepion pharaonis | reverse complement strand
TGGCTCATGTGAGCCGAAAGCATAAATCAAGGAACAACTTAATAAATAATATCCAGATGTTGCAAATTTTTTTTCACCCGAAATTAAGGCAAATATATGTCGTTTAGCCGACATACTAGACATTCACTGTTGCTTATATTTAACAATATATGTTTAAATAATGACCCCCCCATATATATATATATATATATATATATATATATATATATATATATATATATATCACGTAATAACCCTGCCTGTTGCAGTTCTGTCTCCCCGGTAGTTCTGGCCGAAAAAGAAATCCACCCGATCTTCCTCCGGTGAACTGAAGGAACTACCACTATTCACCACGATGTGAATTCTTGATCCGAACAGCAGTGTATCGATCTCCCCAGAACGATCCGGTGGAAGGGGAGGAAATGGCTGGGTATTTCGCTGAAAGGAAATCACTATTCATGCAGCAAAAGTTTCTTGTCGTAGCAGCAAACACGTGAAAAAAAAAAAAAAAGCAACCCCTGTTCCTGTACAAAGAGCCCTATTTAGGCCGCTGTTTTTTATGTCTCTACCGAAGGATTTACACGAGTACAAAATGTCATAACGAGATTCACTCGTTTGGGTCGGAAAGTCACAGAGAGAGAGAGAGAGAGAGAGAGAGAGAGAGAGAGAGAGAGAGAGTAGGGAAATTTCTACCTAAACAATTTCGGCTGATCTAAGGGAAGTAATTCGTGGATCTTCGTCTGCACCCTACGATATAGCAGTCTGCTTTCTCGCAGCCGTGTTGACGAAGTTATCTGGATTCGTGCGGGTTCTATTTCGCTCTCTTGGTTCGGATCGGTCTTCTTGACACAGGGCAACCAACAGACCATACCAGCAAATTCCAACAAGTCGCCTCTTCCGCGTTCTGATCTCCGAACTCCGAACTCATCTGACTAACTCAAGCATGCGGGCAGCTAGAGAGAGGCGGAGCTAAACCATCTTTAGGCACCGCCCCTGAATTTTAATATGCAAATCGCCTGAACCACCATGTGTTTCCGCCTAATCTCCGGATCTCCGCGGGCAACCAGTTTTCAAAAGGTACTAAAATCGGATTCGGACCTCCTGCTGGATCTTCCGCAGACAACGTATACTTAAATTTTATCAAAACCACTTATCCCGTCTGGTTGAATTCCGCTATTCAGACCACCCAAAAATCTAATTTGCCATTTATCACAAACTTTACTTTAACGAATCCGTCTCTTAATCACTTTGGAATTATTACATGTAATTAACTAATAACTCAACCCCAGAAACAATTATTAAGAGAAAAAAAAACAAGAGAAAAAAAACTTATTTCTGGAATTACTTCGGAATCCCTTCTACCCAAGTAATTAGCACCTTCATCCTAATTCTTTAGCACTGTTGATTACTAAATCCACCCTGGGGTGGGGTCTCTCTCTCTCTCTGTCACAATTATATATATATATATATATATATTGTCCTCATTTTGGCCGCCATATTTTTTACAACGGTTCGGACATCTTCGGGTGGTTGGAATGTCGAACTGAGCCCCTTATTTCGATCGGTAGACTGTTCTAGTTCCACATGCCATCTTTTTGGGCATCAGTTATCAGTTAACTCCTGTTAATTCCCCTCTCCAAATTCTCCATTCCCTTAACCGGGTATTGACCTCACCTCACACTCTTTGGGTCCTGTCACTGGATCTAACTAATGCCTTTATCTACTGTGCCATGTGTCGTTGAGGATATCTGTGTATTATAAACCTAATGTCATCAGCAATCATTCTTTACCAGGGCTCATATTATAATTTTTACTGTTATGATTACATGTCTTTACCAGAGCTCATATTGCAATTTTTGTTGTTATTATCGCTTTTCTCTTACTGGCTCCCATATTGTATTCATTTCTATGCTTGGTCGGCACAGGAGATTTTTGTGGCCTAGCATATGTGCTGATTCCTTAAGTTTACGAATTTTCTAATGGTGTTCGTTGTCTATGATCTCAACCTGATCCCACAGAGGGCGGTGATCTCCCTTTTCTCTCCATATGTGGTCAGCCACGCCTGATTTTTTCACTTCCCCTCGTGTTATAGCTTTCTGGTGTTCTTATATCTATAGACACACAAACACACACACACACACGTATATATATATATATATAATAATAATAAGATTTGATAATTATATTTAATTGATTCATTGAGTCTGATAGAAACCTCAACAGGAAATAGAGGAAGCACTGGACGGCCGTTTCGTCCTATAATTGGGACTCATCAGCAGTGCGCATCCACCACCAAGTATCGAAACCCTGACAGTTGGGTTGTCAAGCGAACAACATACCAACTGTAGCAAATGGGCCTCGGTAACGAAGAGATTCCTAATCAGACTCAACTAGCGCCGCTCGCTCACATATTCCGTGGCGGAACTCTACTGAGTTCTCTGTAACCGTAGGACTGTGCCCCCGGGAGCCACGACTACTCTCACCAAGCTGATGAGTCCCAATTATAGGACGAAACGGCCGTCCAGTGCTTCCTCTATTTCCTGTTGAGGTTTCTATCAGACTCAATGAATCAATTAAATATAATTATCAAATCCTCCTACTTATTATTATTTGTCTTTATCTTCGCTTGAACCGGCTTCTAATGCTCCAGTCGGCGCGGCTTGGTGAGAGTAGTCGTGTCTCCCGGGGGCACAGTCCTACGGTTACAGAGAACTCAGTAGAGTTCCGCCACGGAATATATAAGCGAGCGGCGCTAGTTGAGTCTGATTAGAAATCTCTTCGTTACCGAGGCCCATTTGGAACACTTGGTATGGTGTTCGCTTGACGACCCAACTGTCAGGGTTTCGATACTTGGTGGTGGATGCGCACTGCTGATGAGTCCCAATTATAGGACGAAACGGCCGTCCAGTGCTTCTTCTATTTCCTGTTGAGGTTTCTATCAGACTCAATGAATCAATTAAATATATATATATATATATATATATATACAGTAAATCATTGTTTAGAAATGTATCGTTAAATTGAACGACGATTTTTCCCATTAAAGAACATTTTTTTGATATTATTTCCATTTTTCCTTGTGATCTATCATGTATCAGGCTACAGTTGGTGGAATAAGAAGCATGCATTCGTTCGGTTTACAAGCATTTGAAGAATTCCGTGGCATTTAGCGGCACATATCGAAATCACACTCACACACACACACACACACGCGCGCGCGCACACATATATGTGTGTATGTTTGTGTGTGTGTTGGAATCTCCACTAATTCACAGAAAACACAGCATAGAATGATGAAAAAAAGGCCCAAACTTATTAAAAAAAAAAAGCTTTATCGTCAAAATGCTTATATTATTAGTAAGAGAAAAGATCAAAGTATTCTTTGATTATTTTATTCCAACTTTCCATCCTTTCTAACACGTTCAAAATTTTGGTTTAAAATCTTGTTTTTGGGTGGTTTGTTTTTACGTCAGCGTTCTACGTAATATTTTCCATTAGTTTTAGCGCCTTTTTCAAGTGAAAAACATTGATTTGGAAATTCTTGCAAAAATCAAATAACTGTCGCATCTTATTAAAACATTCTGAACTTAATCACAAATGAATAGAATTATATTAGAATTTCACAATTGTTAGCCCCATCTTTTATTTAATTTTATGAAAACTCGAGAAATTCAACGGTGAGCCTTTTAGTGATTATATTAGTTAAAAGTACAAGACTTTGAGGAATATAAAACATCGAGTTTTTTGTAAAATCGAAATACACAGCTACCAAAATTCTGCTCTGACTTGTAAAATACAAACGCAATAAAACTAAGGCATTATTTAATTAGAAAAACTTTTAATAACTTTTATGAATAATATATGTTAAGTATAATATTATCTGAAGCCAAAATATTTTAACGATGAAACGTTTTCATAAGAATTGTTTTCTTTTTTTTAATTTTAAATACAAAATGTGATAAAAGAGTTAAATATTTTAAAATTAAGTTTAATTCGTGCCCTTTAGGGAATGCTTTTATTAAGTAGATCTATTTTTACAGATAATAAATTTGAAAGTTTATTACAATCTGCGGTACATAGGTGTTTTTAAAATATGTTTTGAGTATGCAAAAATGTTTTAAAAACGTTATTCTCAAATATTTGGATAGACGTTTGCGACATAAATATTACGTTTTTAAAATCAAGCAGAAACTGTTGCTTTCCTTCTGGCGAGCAAGGGTTAAATTCTCTGACTGACTGAGCACCATCGTCGCATTTTCAAAATTTGAAACTTTCTTTTTTACAGCCTATTTCACTAAATATTTTAATTTAATTCTTTTTAATATAATTGATTTATTGTTTTTCCGTAAGAGACATACTACAATTATTAATTTTTTTTTTTTTTAGTTTCAATTTTAGCGACGGAAACAGTGCAGGCTTCGATCTGACACCAGGACTCTTTACCATGCCACACATGCAAGAGGACCTAGTCATGACTGTCAGACAATTTTTGCGACCACATCAACCTTTACATCTGGCCACCTAACTCTCCATACTATAACCCCTTTGATTACTATGTGTGAAGCGCAGTTGAACGAGAGACAATAAGAAAACTCCTTGTAACACTGAATATGAACTGAATACAAGTATTATGGAAGTAGAATACTCATACAAGATTTATTAAATTTAACCAAAGTGTTGGATATTTATAGTACTTTTCTAGTATCCGATTAAGTTTTTCTATAACAGAATCGAAATGTTTTGATATTTTCACTTTGATTCCCTAGTAAATCTCGATTACATATTTTGCTATAACACCTTACAGAATGCTGAGTCGAGAAAAAAAAATGAATGATAATAAAGTCACTAGTTTTGATGTTGTCTTCTGGTTTGAGTGCAGTGATGCAGCTCTGAGCTCCAGGCACCGTCCGTCGATTAGGTGCTGGCCTGTGTTGACGACCATTACTTTGCGAATTTGCTGTAGCCAAGGAGAGATCAATGATGCCGACACCTGGTTCTTTTCAACCATTAAAAGAGAGTAAAATGCCTCGAGAAATTGAGGCATTTTTCAGTGATGTTCTTGCTCGAAGGAAAGACACGGACTTTGTAAAATTTTTTTTGTTACTTTCTCTTCTTTTAATTTTTTTGTTTCAGTGTTACCAATCAAGTTAACTGAGATAAAAAAAAAATACTTGTCGTCATTGATTAAAAAAATATCCATAATCTTCTTTCGTCTTTGATGGAGACCAGGGACATGAAGAATGCGGGCAAGCTATGATTAGTGCCATTTCTGGAACAACGGAAGAGTTTCTTCAAAACAACCTATGAGTGGTTGGCAACTTTCAAAATGAGCACTGACAAAATAAATCAATTTTCGCTTCAATTTTTACCATGTATTTTTTTACTAAAAGGAAGCATTGATAGCCATCAATCTTTTTCATCAACACACGAAAGCAGTAAACAGCATAAATAAAGAAAATATGTGCCGTCAGAATTTGAACTCACATCACTTCAGCTCACAAATCCTGGTTATCTGTAATATTTACACATCCAATTGAACCCAAGGACTACAACAGATGAACAAAATTAAGCATTGAAATTTATAATTAATTATATTACATTATATAATTATATAATTAATTTATAATTGATCTTACATGCAAAATGCATATTTAATCTTTCATGTTTCTTATTGATATATATATATATATAAATAATAATAACAAAACTTAGAGAAGCGCGCGATTTAAGAGTGTTTAACAGTATTTCGACAATATGTCTACTTTCTTCAGGTAATTTTTAAAAGTTGAATACAACTATAAAACATAAAAATACAAGTCTCTGTACAGACGTGACGTTTGTCTTGAGAAAAGAACGTCTGTACTGTTTTTTTCAATTTTTTATACTTGTATGCAATTTTTAAATTTGAAGAAGTCATACTGTCGAAGCATTGTTAAACACTCTCTTTTTCCTTTTTTAAATCGTGATCATCCATAAGTGTTGTAAATTACTTGAAGAGTTACCTCAGATATTTTTACTACTACTACTACTACTACTACTACTACCATACTACTACTACTACTAATACTAATAATAATAATAACAATTCCAGTGATAGTGGAAACGTTCGGATTGATTGGAAAAGTTTCCGATAGACTTATTGAAGGGATTCTTGGTAGCACATACTTTAAATCAATACAAAAAATTGTTGTTTAAGTGTATCCTCAATACTGTAAACCTTTTTCAGTGATGACATCGATATGGATTTCGCATTAAGTAAATATACAAAAGTAACATTCAAGAAAGGGAGAATTACAGAAACACACTCATAAGATCGATATTTTGTGACACAGTTTAGGGAACTAGAACAAGTAGAGGTCTATAAATACCTAGGAGTCAGCGCAGAAGATGAAATACAGTATATCCAAGTGAAGGAGAATAGAAAACTACAGGCGTGTGTGTCTGGATCTAAATACCGAGTTGAATTCACAAAACAGAATATTAGCTATAAACACTGGCTGTTTCTTAACTGGACCAGAGCTGACATTAAGCGATTGTATGTCAAAAAGAGGAAGCTTCTCAATTCCTATCGCATTTATATTATTGAGTCTGGTGTTGATTGTCTGTATGTGTCCAGATCCAAAGGAGGCAGAGGATTAGTTCAATTATAACTCTCTTACAAAACCACAACAATCAGTTTTCAAAGATACGTGGTAACTACAAAGGAGTGGATAATAATCTGAGATAAAGAACGTGAAAAAAAAGGAAATTTTATCCAGTATTAAAGGAAACCAACAAATGCAAAAGGTAATTTCAAGTGGATGAAGAAATGCAAATAAATCAAAATACACCTATTGCAGTGGCAAAGAACCTAAAAAATGGAAGCAAAAGCAAATTCACAAAGAGTGACAAGATAAACCTCTTCATTGTCAATACCCAACAATCTGATATAGACAAATCTTCAATGTTTATTATTATTATTAAAAACTGCAATGATTGACACAGTCGGTAAAATAGTTTGCGAAGCTTAAAAGGAGTGTGATTTAAGATAATAAAAAAAGGCACAGTTTTAACAGTGTTTCGACAGTATGTCGGTGTTGGTCAGTTTATGTTTAAGCATTGCATAAAAGTATAAAATATAAAAAATACAGGTAAAAAGTAAACAAACCAGTAAAAATACAAAATGTTTGCTAAGTTATCCAAAAAGTGATTTGATCCAAAGAGTTGTGAATTCAATACCCAGCCACAGCAAACGGATAAAAAGAGTTTAGTCACTAAGGGTAATTAACTGAAACTCAGATATCCAGAGACATGGCACGTGGAAATAGAGCAATCTACCACATTGGAAGCTAACGCAACGAAAGTTGTGTCACTGTGTCGTGCCAAATGATTTTTCTTGTCAGACTTCATCTTGCACATTTACAAATATACCATTCGTCCGAGCATTGAATACTGTGGCCATATCAGATCTAGTGCTCCTGCTATTCATCTCGGGGTTCTTGACAAAATCCAAATAAGTATTTCTAATGTAATCGACCTGAGCAAATATCTCGACTTTAGCCACTTTCTAACCGACTTGGAGTGGCTTTATTCTGTCTTTTCTACAAATATTTTCATGGCAACAGCTCTGATGAGATTTTAAATCATTGGTCCACCGGTTGCAGGAATTTAAATGCGCCAGTAGATTGGCATCTAGGTCCGACCCGTTTACTGTTGAAATAGTTAAATACAACCGCTATTTTTACTCCACCAGTCTCTTTTCTCCCACTATAGAACTCCCACCACCGTTTACCTACTTCGCTGATAATCACAACCTTCAAAAATATAAATGCAACATCAATCTCCATCTTTTGTTTATTTGAACTCCGTTCATCTTTTGTCATTTCTACAATCCTCCCTATATACACAGTTTTTTTTTTCTCTCTCAATTTCATTTCCTATAACCCGCTGCGTCATAGTGACATTCTCGCTATGCTTGGGGTGAAATGATTAAAAAGAAATAATCAAGATAATGATGCTGGTTCAAATAGCAAAGCCCATTATAGAAGACATTTTTTTTAACATTACACGATGGATTTTTTTTATGTACGTTTTCTTGCGGTCCCCACTATACAATAATCAGATAATTTCCCTTTGAAAAAAAAAGCAGCTTGTATGAAGGATTTAGGCTCTAGGGCTGATAATCCTAGAGATATTGTTAATTTTATGCCTGTGTGGACATTCATCTTATGGAATACAGAAGAATAATCTTTTTCACTCAAACAAGAAAAAAAACACATGTGAATTTTCCGTTGATTTGGTTATTGCCGATGTCAAAACCGCTTAAGCAACCGCTATACAGAACAGTCTTTCGGTTGCTGAAAAAAGTTCTATTCATCAAAAGACATTAATGAGAAATTCTCCTGACAAGTATAAGACCTGCCTTCAATTGTAAAGAATTACTGGCTTCGAGTTGCTGTTCCAGCAAATATCATACAGGATCTTAACAATTTCAGGAATTAGAATTTTCAATGACACTGATTTAGTCCTACCACCCCGTGGAAATATATAATGATTAGGTCACTATTATGACACGTAGCTCCGAAAGAATTGTGTGGATTTAGATGGTAAGGTCCCTGACTTGATGTTGAAACTTGACTAATGCATGGAATAATAATGCAACACAAAATGTACTTAGAACAAAATGTATTAAAACAAGAAAGTGTACACAATATTTACATATAGTCTTTTGTATATTCTTGGGAAGACCGCTCCTGGAGAATGTACTGACTTAGTCGCAGTCGGCAGAGTCTCTGGATTGAATCTCTTGATTCCTCCCCGCGTCTTCCCGGTACCAACCATATTTATATGGTCGGTACTCCACTATGCAAATTAGGTGGATCCTACCACAACACTTGATAACCACCTTGGATATTTCTTATATTTATTAACCAATAAGTATCGTGCTCCCAAAAAGACTGAAACATTAGCGGATAGCCTGATGTTCAAGTGCTTCCAAAATAAAAAAGACTACGAATGGTTGGTGAAATACATTGTAGAGAAAGGAGTGGAGTTATAGTATATTGTTGGAGATGGTCAGTAACTCTATCAAAAATTGATGACGTCACTGTGGTTTGGTTTGTCTTACGGCATATCAAAAGATTTGCTCATTTAATGCTGAAATTTAATGTTTTTTAAATAGTCTTGTAATTACTTTCTTTTTATGTACGATGTCCCTTAAGAACGTAGGAGATCATGGCTCTCAACTTCCACCTATCCTTTGTAGCTCTCAATAAGTTGCATCCTTTTACCATTTCCCGCAGACCACGTTCTGTGATCCACTTGCTTAAGTCCGCCAGGTATGTTCTGCGTTGCTTTGCCTTGTCTCCCTTTCCCTCTATTCGACCTGTGAGTATCAGATTCTCCAGGCTCTCCCATCTCACTACATGTCCCAAAAATTTCATCTGCCTTTTCCTGGTGTAAATTATAAGCCTCCTCTTTATTTGCATCCTCTCCAAACTATTATCGTTGCTCACAAGCTCGCTCCATGATAGACATAGCATCCTTCTGTAGAACCATACCTCAGTTGCCTCATCTCTCGACTTCATCTTTGAGGAGACCGTCCAACATTCGCTGCCGTGAAGGAGGAAAGTTGTCACGTAGAAGTTCAGTACTCTTTTCTTTGTTAGCAAAGAAATCCTCCTGTCTCGTAATACTCTGCCTAGCTTTTGGAATGCGGGTAAGTAGATTGCTATTATGGTTATTTTTTTCTTTATGTTTTTGAAATCAGTTTAATTTCTCTTAGGAAATGAAATATGTAAAATGGATCAGTATTTTGAAAAAAGTTCTTTTGAGTATCTTGTTTGGTAGTATTTTAAGCGGATTGAATTAAAATTACTGCAGTTTATCTGTATGTTTTTTTAATCATAAATGGCACTTGGCATGCCACCCATACTGGATGACCTTCCTCTTTCAGTATAGAGATTACCGTGGTCAGTGATTTTCAGCTTATTCAAGTAACTGAAAAACAGTGCATTATGGTTTTACACAACCATTAGTTTTGTCAAAATCTTCAACTAGTAGGAAGTAACAGTCTATCTGGTCTGAAAACGTACAATTATAAACAGAGATAGTGTACACATGATCTTAAATAAATTTGTCCAATGATATGGCATCAGCTGCAGTTTTGCATCAGATTCGCAATGTAATCAATACACTGTTATCTGGACGACCTGGCTGACCCATAACTACTTCTACAGGGAATGTTTCGTTGGCACCTCAACGTCTTAGATCAAAATGACATTAAATGACATTGACTCCAAGGTGATTGAGTTTCGTCAATACTGTCTTTAGCTTCAAGTTGATTGAGTCTGATCAAATCTTTGTACCCACTACCAAAAGATATTCAGCAATTTAAGAGTATCCCCGCCTTTGCCTTTTAAGCGCCACCTAAAGGCCATCCTGGCGAAGAGTAAAATGAGAACAACAGCTGCTCACATTGACGAAAAGAGTATAATTAGGACAGGAGAAAAAAAAACGAATGCAAATTTAACAAAAAGAGTTCACACCAATAAAAATATCAAGAAGAAAGGAAAAAAACAAAACACAAAACACAAAACGAAGAAAGTGCGAAAGGAACAAGAAAATAATTTAATAAGACTCGTATATTCATAGAAAGCGAAGCATTTTATTTTGTGTGGAGAACTTTGTTCTAATTCAAAGCCTCACGAGAACAGTGCAAATGGATTTCAGAAAAACAAGCGTTGCTTGCCTAACTCCCAGTTATGTGCCATGCTTGATACAAGCTTAGGCGATCATGTATCTTTCGAGGTAGATATTTCCCTGCAGTAGGTTGCCATTTCTTTCTGTGGTATTTTCCATCCAAGGAAACTGGTCCATTCTGTCTACCCGGTCTACCCTGCCATTTACCCATAGCTGGTGGGGTGGGGGAGAAGAAGACGATTCATGCCTTTCCTAGAAGTATTAGCACGTAAGGGAATGTAAGGGATTCGACTGATTCCTCAATTTCAGCCGCTATCCATTACTCCACCGGCCAAACTCTACTGGTTGATAAATCATACAAGCAAGCGACTCCCTTGACGCATAAGGTTCGTAGGGGCACCACACGCACTGCAGTAGAAATGGTGTTTCTTGGGCGAGATACCCTGGCGGAGTCCAACCTCTCCAGGCATATATATATATATATATATATATATATATATATATATATATATATGTGTGTGTGTGTTTCTTTAGGCAGCAATCCTTCTTTCAATGAATATGACAGAAAAGTTGCTGTGATCTCAGTTTTTTATACAATTTCTCATGTGATCTTATGATTTGTTTTCGTTTCGGTACATAAATTATATAGACATTGCCTAATTGTTCCTTTTTCCGTGCGCTTTCGGCAATACATTTAGCCATTTTCAAGGTTGAAATATATTAACTGTTAACAAGAAATAGCTTGTTGTATGTATGTATTTATATAATGTTTTCATTTTTCAAAATACGGAGAAGATATTTTGTTCATGTTCATAGTTGATATTATTGAGTGGGTTTTTTTTTGTTTTTATTAATAAGGCTTCCATTATATTTATCATTTTTTGTAACGGAAGCCTTGTTATTAAAAGAACCCCCCCGACCCCCCAAAAAAAACAACACACAATAATATCTGCTATGTACATGGATAAAATATTTTGACCCTGTTTTGAAAAATGAAAACATTATATAAATATATACTTATATTGTTTTCCTTTTGTCTTCAAGATTTCATGTAAGTGTCAAATTTTCCAAGCCTTCTTTCTTGACTATATGCGTTAGAAATTACAACTGTTTGTTTCTGATGTTAAGTATACTTTTTGTAACCTTCTTGGTCTTTTTGTTTCTATTTTCTCTAAAACTTCGTCGCTGCTCACATGTTCGATGCATTGTATTCTGGGCGCCTTTCAATAGAACCACATTTCAGTTGCTTCATGTCTCTTCTTCATCTGTGATATTTTCCAGCTTTCATTGCTATATAGGGGGACTGATATTACGTATTAGTTCAATACTCTTTTCTTTATTTATAACATTTTCCTGTTACTTCATAGCTTTTGGAAGGCATATTTCGCTATTGCAAGACACCTTCGAATTTCGGTCTCACGTTTTCCTTCTTTTAAAGCACTTTCCAGATAATTAAATTGTGACACTTGCTTGATTTTGGTATCTTCAGTTTGTATAACATCAGTAATATTTTGGATATCATCCAGTCACACTGTGTCTTTTGGTTATATCTATCTATACTTCGCCGGCGTAGATTGTTCTAGTTCCATGTGCCATGCCTCTTCTGGATGTTTGAGCTTTCACCCTTTAACGCAACGCTCCTGTTCACCACTACAGTAGCCATGTATTGAATACAAAACTCTTTGGGTCAAGTCAACCAATGCCTTTGTCCACTGGGCCATGTGTCCTTGAGGATTGGTTCAATGACGCGTGTGTAGATGTTCTTCGCTTGTTTATTTGGGATGAACCCTTCGCATTCCTGTGGATAGAATAGTTGGCTTGATCCAGTGACTTGACCCAGATAGTTGTAAGTTCAATACCTGTCTAACGCAGTGTTGAGTTAAAGAAAGTTAACTGAGACATCCGGAAAAGGTATGGCCTGTGGAACTAGAACAATATGCTGACGGTGGAAGAAATAAAGGGTTCGGTTCGAAATTTTAATCTCCTGAAGATAGCCGGAGCATACAAGGGCCGAAACGTCGTGAATATGACAATCAAGATGAGGACAACAGTGATTTAATGAATTAACACAACAGGCACTATATCAATATATATTTATATATATATATATATATAACATATTCTTAGAGACAGTCTTGGTCTTATTTTGTGATCGATGCTTTTCAAGATGGACGTGATCAAATTGCGCTACAACTTCCTATCTTCTCTGCTTCTAAATAAATCTTGTCTCTTTATTACACTTGTCCCCTTTGTTCTGCTATTCATCACTCATAACCATTCAGTATGTCACTTACCTATTTATCTTGATTCTCCTGCTTACAATATACTGTGAGTATTATTTTCTCCAAGCTCTCTCATTCTTATTTACATTATTGTGCTAGGCTATAAAAATCTCCTGAGCCGACCAAGCATAAAAATGAATACAATATGGGAACCAGTAATAATGAGTGCCAGAGAAAAGCGATAATAACAATAAAAATTGCAATATGAGCTCTGGTAAAAACATGGAATGATAACAACGAAAATTGAAATATGAGCACTGGTAAAAAAAATGAGGCTGAAGACATAAGGTTTATAATACTCAGAAATTCATACACAGATGTCCTCAATGACACATGGCACAGTGGATAAATGCGTCAGTTAGATCCAGTGACAGGACAGAAAGAGTGTGAGTTCACTACCAGTGGAAAACAGTGGAGGCAGCGGAGAACTTAGAGGGAAATTAACAGGAGATAACTGCTAAGTGACATCCATTAAACATATCACGTAGAACGAGAACAGTCTGCCCCAGTGAACGAAATAAAGGGTTCAGTTCGACATTCCAACCACCGGAGCGTACAACGGCCGAAACATTGTAATAAATATGGCGACAAAGATGACGACAATACCCCGAATAATGTAAATAGTGTACATAATACCTCATCTCAGAAATATAGACAGATACTGAATCATTCTTATATATCACAGAGTTTACAACGGTATCATTCTGATTATTAACAACTGTTTCCTGATAATTATGTTTTTGTTTTTAAAGTTCCTTGTTGATCATACATTCTGTCTATAGTATGGTCGGCATTCTTCGGTAGGACCATATCGCTTAAATTCCCTTCTTTATCTCTGGGGATATTTCTTACTTTTATTGCTATAGATGATATTAAATATTGCATAGGAATTTCGCATGCATTTTCCTGTGTCTTAAAATTTTGCCTAGTTTCTGAAAATGTAATTTTGTTATTTCTATGAGAGGTGTTGAAAAAGAAAAAAATAGCATATTCTAGAATGAAAAGAGAAAAAGACAGCTTATGTCCTTCATTTTATAGTCCTATAGCAGGTGTTTTTGGTCGACCACAATTCTAATGGTGCTTTTTGATTAATAAAGTTTTGTTTTTTTAGTCACATTTTAACATTTCTTGTTTAAGACATCAATTTACTTTTGTCCGATAATTATGAATATTAAATTTTGAAATATTTAGAAAAATTTGCTATGGAAGCGAACGAAGGAAGATTAGAGTCAATCACTCATTTTCTTCAACCATAATAAAAAGATAATTAAATGAACAAAGATAAAGAGAGATTATCATGTTTCACTTTTCCGATATTTTTGGAACGAAAAGAAAAAATGAAAAATACAAGGCAGCTGAAATAATCTTTTAAAAGACATTTCTCAAGGAAGGTTATTTCAACTCAATATTTTTCAAACGTAGATGAAAGTCCATTTGTTTAAAAACACTTGCATGCTTAATGTATGAAATTCTCCGACAAGGTTGGCCGTCCGATCAAAGTTCAGAACTAAACTGGTTACAATACTCTTAGCCTTTGACTCGTTTATAATCGTCTTAAAATACTGCAGCTAAATCAAATAATGTTAAAAGAAAAAAGATACAATGATGAATGATTTTTTTTGTATTTGCCTAACCGCAACAACCATACGTGTTGGCAGTTTTGTTTTAAAAAACAAACAGACAAAAACAATCTATTTATTTTATCGACGTCTGTCTGCCAATAAACATCTTGATTGAAGGATGCCACTCTTACAAACAAATCCAATTATTTAATGAAGTCAGTCCACTCTAGAAAGTGTTGCAATGTCTAGAAAAGAAACAGAGGGCAATTGAAAAAAAAAAAAAACGGGGAAGAACTTGCTGAAAGAAATTTCAAAAGCTTTCTGGTTATCGGCCATTGACTGCAAATTCTAATCAATTATAAACGCTATTACTTGTCTAATGGCCTAAGATTCTTGTTAGATTGCGAACAAGTGCATTAAAGTGTATGTCAGTAAAGAAGTGAAATTTTGAACTCGATTTAATGACATATGGGGGCTACGGATGAGAATAAAAACGTTCATGCTTTGTATATGTTTCGTTATTTTTAGTTAATCTGAAATTATTTACATTATTCGGACTATTGTCCTCATCTTTGTCGTCATATTTATTACAACGTTTCAGCCGTTGTACGCTCCAGCTTTCTTCAGGTGGTTGGAATGTCGAACTGAACCCTTTATTTCGCTCACTGGGGTAGACTGTTCTAGTTCCACATGCCATGTTTAATGGATGTCATTTAGCAGTTATCTTCATGTTAATTTTCCTTCTGAAAGTTCTCCACTACCTTAACCGGGTATTGAACTCACACTCTTTGGGCCCTGTCACTAGATCTAACCAACACCTTTATCCACTGTGCCATGTGTCTTTGAGGACATTCCAACCACCTGAAGAAGGCCGGAGCATACAACAGCCAAAACGTTGTAATAAATATGGCGACAAAGATGAGGACCATAGTCCGAATAATGTAAATAGTGTACATAATACCTCATCTCAGAAATATAGACAGATACTCAATCTGAAATAGAACGAAATATGAAGACAGATTGAAGTTAATTCCTCTGCATTGATTGGTTGATTTGTATTTTACAGTTTATCAACATTTTTCAGGTTATTTAAAGCCAGAAATACTTTTAGATGTTAAGATATTTTGAGATATTAATAATTAACCCATAGCTGCGGGGGTGGGGAGAAAAGGTGAACCCATGCTTTTCCCAAAGGTAGTTGCGCCTAGGTGAATATAATAAACCCGACTGGAATTGGAATCCCAGTTTCTAATTTCGCGACTTTATCCATTTATCCTTAGAGCACCTGGTGTTCGTAAGCAGTCACCCAACTAATTACTGTCTAAGCTCAATGTTGCTTAACTTATGTGATCATACCGGAAGCGGGGTCATATGGCCATAAACACGGGAACAGGGAACAATACCAAGAAGGAAGTCAAGACCACGGGCATCATTGAAACCATTGACAACAATATTGAGAAAACCATATAACAGCGCTCTGTCTCATCGCATGACAAAAGTTCTCATTACTGGTATGCCGCAGTGGTTGATAGAAATGGGAGCGGGTTCGTAAGTACGGATCAGTCATATCAGTTAAACTCATTGTCAACCTTGGCTGAGAGAATTATCGCATTATGAGTTCAGTAACATATTAAGTTTGTGGTGGGGTATCAAGAGAAATTTAGTCTGTCTTAAACAATTTCATATATAGAGTTTTCATGGTCCTAGACTAGCTGTACCCAAAGGCAATGACAACACGATATGCATTACTATTGTACTCCGGCCTTCTGCAGGTGAAAGGAATTTTGAACCGAACCTTTTATTTCGTCCACCGGGGTAGATTGTTCTAGTTTCACGTGCCATGCCTCTTCCGGATGTCTCAGTTATTTCCCTTTAAGTTTTGGTTCACCATTGCTGTGGCCTATTATTGAACTCACAATTCTTTGAATCTAGTCACTGGATCTGACCAAAGGATCCATCCACTGGACCATGTGTCCTTGAGGACATCTGTGTAGAAATGTCTGGGTCTTATAAAGCTAAAGTTTGCAATCATTTTTTACCTGTGCTCATATTGAAATTTTTAATATTATTCCATTTCCTTTTACCAGAGCTTATATTGCAAGAGGCATAGAACGTGGTACTTAAACAATCTACCCCGGTGGGGAAAATAAAGGTTTCGTTTCGAAATTCCAATCACCTGAAGAAGGCCGGAGCGTACAATGACCAAAAACCTTGTGAATATGGCAATGAAGATGAAGTTCGAATAATGTAAATAATATAAATAATCATAATACTTTATCCTCGAGATAAAGACAGATGAATGAAAGCAGTTTCGTTTTGGGGGCTTTAAAATTTACAATCCATTTGGAAGTTCTTTTCAACAGTAGTTGCCAAAAGTTCTCATTACTGGTCTGCCACAGTGATTGACAAAAAGGATGAGTGTGTGCGTAAGAACGGACCAGTCATATCAGTTAAACTTGGCTGAGAGAATTATCGCATTATGACTTCAGTAACATATTAAATTTGTGGTGGGGGAATCAAGAGAAATTTAGTCTGTCGGAAACAATTTCATATATAGAGTTTTCCTGCTCCTAGACTAGCTGCACCGAAACGCAATGACAGCTCGATTTGCATTACTATTTTGATGTCGGCACCCGCTCGAATCCAAACAACGGTATCGTCATCCTCTCTATCTTTTTTTCTTCCCTTATCTTGGTGTTGGCTGACATGACTCTGAAGCAAAAAGATTTTGAGGAGGCCATTCTTGTGAATTTGATTTTGGTGGACAACTCTGCTCGACGGAGAAGCCCACACATTTGGCCAGAAACGCCTCCCTCGTGACTTAAAGTGAATTGAGACAGGCGAGATCTGGCAAACCTGGTTGCAACGGGCTGTCGGATGCTTGGTCTGTCAAGGCCCGCCTTGGTTACCCCAGCCCGATTAGCGCTGCCCTCTTCCACCGGTTTGGCTGTTGAGATTTTGTAGGTCTTTGCCAATTTCGCCATTGGGATCTTCGGAGATTCGTCGCGTTCAGCTTGGTCCTTTTCCTTCGGCCTTACCGCAATTGGTGGCCCTAGACGTGTTGGAACGCCATACAGCTTCGCTCTTGGGGTCACTGGGACAAGTAAACCCTCTACCATGACAAGGAATGGTCACAATAATACGAAGCGAAAAGAAGATATTAATGAATTGCGTCATGTTGTTCTTTTCCCACCAGATTTTTCCCAATTGACCCTACTGTCCTGCGCAGTAGACAAAATTAAAAACAAAATATGAAATTAAAAATAGAAAATGGTGACAAATTTTCTCATCGCGCCCTCATCCAATCTGTAAAGTTAAAATAAAGAAGATTTTTCTTTAGTGCCTCTTATCTATATGGCGAAAAACTTATAACAGGAGAAAGTTGTTTTTTACTGAAGCACAGAAGATACAAATAAATATTTGTCAGCAAATGAAGAGTACATTAATCGCAATCGATCTTCGAAAATTGTTGAGGAGAAATGCTTTGTTGACAGCTTTTGCTCAAACTACATCGAATGAAAAACATGCATTGGAAGGAGAAGAAATTCAACAACTACTTCAGTTACACGATATAATCTCAATATGTACTGAAATTTTCGTTGAAATTGGAGAATACTGCTACAAAATACACATGAAAAACAACTGAGGCATCAAAGGTTTCATAGGGTCATCCTGGGGGTCCCCTCAGACATTTTTAAACATCTGACAATCGATTTCTATCTCATTGTAAGAGCGTAACAAACATGAAAAATTTCATCAAAATCGAAGCAATTTTAATTTTTGGGGGTCCCTTTGAGGCACCCTGGGGGTCCCAGTGACGAGAGAAACAAAAATCAATATAGTGTATAATAAGCGTGACAGTAAGTTGCATACATTTATCAAGTTTCATTAAAATCGGCCTTAAGGTTTAGACTTCAAGTCTGAAAGTTTAAAAACAACCAAACTAATGGAAATCCCCATTTAAACAATATATTTATCGATTATGATTTATTGATCTTTGAAAAATGACTAATTGTTTTGTCCAGACATATTCAGTATCGAGTACAATCTATGTTCCAAATTTAGTGGAAATATGTCTTATGGTTCTCGAGTAGTTCGCGAACACACACACACACACACACACACACACACACACACACACACACACACACACACACACACACACACACACACACACACACATAGTCAGTTATATATATATATATATAATAGCTGGCCGCTCGTATTCGAGGATACCCGTCTACTAGGGCGGCTAGCCAATCCCTATTGCAGACGCTCGTTCAGGCACATTTGTATTTGCTCAACACCCTCAAAGCACACCTTTGGATATACTGCAATTATGCTGAGCAGACATTAGTTACAGTTTCTGGGAGAGGACGTGTTATCCAGCGTGATCAACAATCTGAACAAGGTCAGCACGCTTAAAACATCAGCCACGATGACTTCAGGGTTTGCGCTAACACAGCTACTGACAGCCCTCAAGAATTTCAGTTTTACTCACAAAGTTCGGGTCAACCCGTGCTATGGTTTTCAAGCACTTTTTAAAAGTTTCCTGACAAATCGACGATGGTGAGATTCGAACCCACGTCTCATGCTCAAAAAGTGAACTATATATATATATATATATATATATATATATATATGTGTGTGTGTGTGTGTGTGTGTGTGTGTGTGTGTGTATATGTATATATTCATATTTGGTTGAATAACCTGGACATATGCCTATTTATTTTATTTCTCAAATTCTCGTATCAACTTCTTAATGTTGATATTAAATTGATTAAATAAGGAGCCGTAGTCGTTTTCATTTCTTTCATTTTACAAAGTAGAAGGTTTCAAATCTCATCCAAGATCATCTTCAGGAGTGAATTGCTATAACAAAAAATTTATGTAAGTGATAGTTGTGATTGTTTTGTAAATGTGCATGAAACGCGCCCTGTTATAATTATAAACACGCATGGAAAATTATCTGTGAAAGCTATTATGTTTTTTTTAATGTTTTATCTAAGTGAGGTAACTTGAATTGATATAATTTATATTATCTTAATAATATTTTTCGACGTTTTCAGCAGTGTTCATGTGAATATTTCTTTACCTGTAGATCAGGTGCTGTACACTGACATAGTAGAGATACATCTCCAGATTGACACTCTGTAAGGGCGCCAGTTTTTGTCGTCTGGATACCCAAAGCACCGACCAAACAAATGTAGCTACAAAAGCGGCAACGTCGACCGTTAGGAATCGTTTACTCGCAGCAAGACACTGAGAAAACTTGTACAACAACACTTTCTTACGCGTATCCAGAAGTATCACAAATCGATGACCTGGAGATCAAATGAGACCATGTCGAGTTTGATGATGAAAGCTGGCTATGACTTCCTGCAAATGCTGATTGCTTGCGTATTTGATATAGAACTGAAAAAACAACCACTAGTATTTATTTTCTTGCGACAAAAATATTTGAATGTCTTTTCTAACATTTCAAATTTTTTATGCTAGACTTTGCATTATTGTAATCTATGAAAAATTATCGAACTTTATCTAATTCTATTCATCCCTTTCATGAAAATTGCATTTTTTGTTCCATTGTTATTAACAAAGCTACACCATTTTGCAAATTAATTGAAACAAAACGAATAATTTCGTTATTATTTACTTTTTTTCTTATTTTCCCAATGAAACATGACCCAGTGCACATGTTAATACTTCATATATCCATTCCACGAAGTCGTTCCTTACAGATCGATCACATATGATCGACTGGATTTAAATCAGGTGAGTTTCCGGGCCAATCGTTAGTACTTTGATTTGCTCACTGGTAATGTTTATCAGTGTGTTCGTGCAGCGTCGCAATTTTCGTACGCTTCTTTGGAGTAATGTCCATGGCAGTGGGACAAATAATCGACAATCGAGACAATAGTATCGGGCATGACAAAAATTTGATACAATCACGGATGACGCAATATTTTTCAAGGTCAAACAAATTTCATCATACACCCCGAAAATAGATTCATATTACTGAACACCACTACAAATGACCTACTCTGGGGAAAAAATAGAAATCGATTACACACTGTAACTCCAATGGGTCTAAAACTGACCGAATGGTGAAAGAAAGGAATATAAAGCTGTTGTTTCAATTAATTTGCACGTTTACGTGGTTCTTGAAGCTGATTTTCTTAGACGGTTCGCTCATATTTGAACCTTGTTTCACAAGCAGCGCTATCAATATTGATCTAATGAGTTCTTCCGGCATTTGACTGAAGGCTTATATTTAACGTATCCACACGATAACTTTTCCTGCTCGTCTAAGACTGTCAGTATCTCTGTTGTAATATCGACTGTCTTTACTGTTTTATTTTCCCTCATGTTAGTTATTGGAAACCAACCACCAGATTTTAGGGTAAGCCCATGTTTTATTATAATCTCATTTTGATACATTTATGCCCAACGTCGCAAACTGGAAGAGATGAAAATAAATCAACAAAGACGTCACAATCACTTTTGTCGGATTTCGCAAGGCGCCTTTTTTCCATCAGCAAAGATCTCATGTTCAAAATCCTCCAAATCTATAATATACCCTCCAAAATTGTTCAGGCAATGATCGTATGTTTCGCACTATAGTCCGAACCTTTATATAACCCGCACTCCTATAAATTCAACTATCTAAACATAACTGGTTCGACGCCGGCGACTGGCTTCTGTGAAGCTATTTTCTCCTAACCCTATCCCCGGTAACTCGAGGTTCGAAGACACAATTCATATATAAAAACCACACCGTTATATAACCCGAGAAAAAGCTCGCGGGTTATAGTTCGGAATATACGGACCTTCTGTAGAGAAACACCACTGCCAACATTGTATCTCCTGATAGCAAGACAGATTCCTTTGAAGTTAAAGCAGGATTTCTAGAAGGCGAAACAATTGCCCCTTTTCTTTTTATAGTTGTTCTTGACCACGTTGTGTGTATTTCTCTCGACAACATGGCGGAAAAAGGAATCCTTTTGAAACCTCACCAGTGTAGACGGTACACTCCACCAAACATGGCTGATCTTTCCTTGGCCGATGATGCATTAATTTCTCAATGTATCAGGGATGCAGAATCTTTGATGCAACCACCCTTAACCATCTGAGGTGAAGTCACTCAAAAAGAATTGAGGACTTCAAATATATTGGATCTCGCATAATAGATTCCAAAAAAGATTAGAAGAGTTCTTGCATGGGATGCATGTAACAAAGATTTAGCGCTCGACCTTCCACCCTCCTTAAAAGTCTAAACCTTTCGAATATTGATTGAACCATTCATAGTGTATAGTTCAGAAACTTGGACATTGTGAAGCTATCCACCGCTGCAACTCGTTGCACAAAGATATAGACCCCACGTCGTAGAATTTCTGTGCGGCGGATCGAGCGAGAGGCAGGCTCACAGGCAAAGAAAAACACAACTACAAACTTGGGTAGGACGAAAAGAGGAGGGAGGGCGTGTGACCTTTTGTGGATAATTAACTCTGGGCTGATTCTCGGCTGGCAAAAAAAATATATGTCCTAACTAACAATGTCCGGCTGCTAATGTGTCGCTCTTCGTTGTTACTTACTCCGGCCTGAATCAACCTTCCTCGGACCTAAACTAAGTCTATCTCTCCTGAAACCCAAAGCGCTCCCGTATATATGCAGAGTCCTCTTTCATCATTTCCGGGCAAGGGACACCCACGAATAAACCCATAACTTTTTCATGACCATTTCTCCCTTTGAAGAAAGTGGACATAAAAATATTTCTTAGCCTAGCTGACTCCGATTCAGGGACATTAAATTCAGACCCTTTTAAGTTTTGACCAGAGCCGGTCTTTTAACTATCTTCATATTTTGACAAGTACTTAACACTTTTGGCCATATGTCCAAAACATGTTTTTATCTAGATTCCTAATCTAGTCATTGGGTCTTGAAGTTTGATACCCAGGTCAAATCTAACTAATCTTCTCGCACATATGTGTGCGCGTGCACGCACACACAGATGTGTGGGTGTATATATACACACACACACAGATGTGCGGGCGCACACACTTACGCGTGCGCATATATCCAACTCATAGTGTCACAACATTATCTGTTCGTCTTGAAAGATGACTGGCTAGAAAATATACAAAACTACTTAACAAAGGCCGGAACATCAGTTGGAAAAACTGTTCAACGCTTAGCACAATTTACGGAGAACTGAGACAAATATCTCTTAAGCTAAAACAAAAACGATTAGAGTTTGTTGGCTACTACCACTGAGCGGACAGAGAAATCATCTGATCCTTAATCCTATGGCATCCTTCTGGATATGTCTTCTCTCGAAAATTCACTTTACCAGACAACATAGCTCTGGACTCAGGGTTGGACATCGGGGATCTAGGGACAGCAATGTATGACCAATCAGTGTGGTAATGGATTGTCAATATTGTCAATGGAATTCTGACCCACCATAGGGAGGTCCAAAGTTGATTAGGATGGTGAAGACCGACGTCGGGTTGTAATAACCGATCTGCATTGTTTAAGATGCAAAATAGATTACCGATTTCGTCGAATTTGGTATTTGATATGCTAAAGCAAGGGTCGGCAACCTACGGCCCGCGGGCCGGATCCGGCCGGCGAAGGCATTTTGACCGGCCGGCGAAGGCATTTTGACCAGCCCGCGAGCCTGATTACCAATGACTCTATTTTTAACATGAGAGACGACCTTCAAATGAAATTTGTTATATGTCATTTTCCATATAATGACTACACATCTCAGTGCACTAAAATATTAGACTGCCAGTTATCTTTCATGAGACTTATTTTACCAAGTTGCCTACGTTTAATGTCAAATAATGGATACATATTTGTTATGACCCTTGGCTACATTAAAAGATAACAGAAGCGAAAGGAACGATAAAGTGAAAGAGGCCAGGGAGGGACTGACATACGAGGTAGCAGAAATCTAAAGACAGTTAAACATACGCGCATTATACATACATACCTCATGAATGTGTGGATGATACCGCATATGTACGTACGTAAATGTATATGTTTGAAACTATTTGTACTATTATGTATGGGTATGTGTGCTTCGTTTTTGTTTGATGTGTGTGTGTGTGTGGTTCGTTTGTAGAACAATTTTCAATAACAGTTTCAAACCTACACGTCATAATTTCATCCATTTCACTTCGGTTGATTTTTTTCACTTTGAAGTATTTTGACGTTCCTTGAGGAAAAGTAATTTTTGTTAGGTGTTTTTTAATTTTAGATTTTCTTTTGTTTTTTTTTCTGATTTCTCAATGTTTATTTTCATTGTGGTTTTAAATATTTAGGTTGACAGGGGTCTGCATATGTAATTTTCCTTAATTTTTCATTAATGGCCTTCGTCCGGCCCGCGACCCGTCATTAAAACACAATCCGGCACGCGGGGTCGAATGAGTTGCCGACCCCTGTGCTGAAGCTTAAAACGGTCGCTAGTTTCGATTACGCAATAAAGAACTCATTGCTGGTATTTTTTTCAGGGGTGATCATATACTATATATTTTTATTAACTTCTACATAATTACTAGAACTAATTTATTTCATGGAACTACTGAAAGGATAAAATTCCGATATATTATTTATAAAAAAATGATTAATTAATATTTATATTAAAAACTGTTACATATAATAGCAAGTGGGGCATAGACAGGCACAGAAAATGTTATACCTATACATAAGCTATGTTTTTTTTTTATTTTCAATAAATTATCTATAATTATCAGCAACTGTCAGTTCGATACATCAACAATGTTAAATGAAACCATGAATAAAATCTAGAATCCAGTTTAAAACTTTAAAATGACACCCGGTGCGCGTATCGACAAATGCTGCCGTAAAGAAAAGTAATTTCGTTGTTGAGGGAATGTTAACATGCGAAAATATCTTTGTGATTTTAACTAAATTTTGGTCATGAAAGACCGGCAAAAAAGCATTGTTCCAGGAATTAATAAGAACACAAAGAAATGTGAATAAAACATGGTGAATGGTAATCTCAAGGAGAGTGACGCGTGCCTAAAATTTAGCGTCTTGGTACCATCAGCATTTCCGCTAAATTTACATTTATATATTCCCAGCCACCGACAAATTTTTATATATATATATATATATATATTCCGAAAATATGAACATTGCTTCAGTCTGATGAAGCTATTTTAGAGAATTTTCCATTTTTTTCTAAACTCGTTGGCCCTATATATATATATATATATATATATATATATATATATGTGTGTGTGTGTGTGTGTGTGTGTGTTTGTGTATGTGTGTGTGCCGGGTTTAACAGCAAAATTGTCAACATCGTGTTACAGCATAATTGTCTATCCCATAAAAAGATTAATATCTAAAAATATACACTAAACTAATTGACTTTCGAATTTTGCATGTTTTCAGATGACGTTTATTCATCTTGATACTATTTTTCCTAAGAACCACTGAAAAAAACCTTTGAATTATTTAACTAGAAGAACGTCCATTAGACATGGCACGTGGAACTAGAACAGTCTACCCAATCGAGCGAAATAAAAGGTTCAGTTCGACATTCCAACCACGTGAAGAATGCCGGAGGGTACAACGCCCGAAACGTTCTGATAAATATTGCAACAAAGATAAGGACAATAGTCCGAATAATGTAAACAGTGTACATAATACCTCATTTCAGAAATATAGACAGAAACTTTGTCAATAACTCTTATCAATTCTCTCCAAACCTTCATGCCCTTTGCTAATTCACAATTCCAAGAACTTCATTGCTTTTATAAGAATTGATGGAATTTTATTAAGAGATTTTTGGAATTTTATTCGAACAAACAAAACCTACATCCTCCGAAAGGAAACGTAATTAATGTTAAGCATTTAAACATTTAGTTTTACGATTTAACGTCTGTCTCTTAATATTAATATATTAATATTAATAATCTTATATAAAAAATTCACTAAAAAGTCTTCAACCCAGCAATGAAGGCACACTGTAATGTATACGTTCTGACACTGTGTCACCATCACTATCCTGGACTTGCAATCTTTTCCAGATCTTGAAAATATTCATCCATGCATTCTTCTGCTTGATGGTGGCAACCAATCGATGTCGTAATAAAACCCTCATCAGTGGACTTCGCAAACAAAAGTGTTCCAAGAAGTTCACTGCTTTTATAAGAATTGATGGAATTTTATTTTTGAGATTTTTGTAATTTTATTCGAACAAACAAAATCTACATCCTCCCAAAGGCAACGCAATTAATGTTAAGCGTTTAAACATTTAGTTTTACGATTTAACATCTGTCTCTTAATATTGATATTATAGTCATGGTTAAGGCAATGGAGAACTTGGAGATGGGAATTAACAGGAGATAACTGATATTAGACATGGCATATGGAACTAGAATAGTCTATCCCAGCGTGCAAAATAAAGGGTTCAGTTTGACATTCCAACTACCTGAAGAAGGCCGGAGCGTACAACGGCCGAAACGTTGTGATAAATATGGCAACAAAGATGAGCACAATAGTCCGAATGATGTAAATAGGGTACATAATACCTTATCTCAGAAATATAGACAGATACAGTTGATGCACTTCTAGGGACACTAGAACGAATTATAAGGGCTTTGAACGTCCACCTAAAAAGCATGTACTCTTTTTGAAAGAAACAGTTGGGTTGTTCGTCACTTGTCCGATTTTCACATTGTCCGTAGAAGTACTCACTGGTGGTGTTATCAGTTTAAAACCGAGAAATTTTTAATTTCGAACGGTGCTTTTTCTAACGTACCTGCCTGATCAAACATAGTCTCTAAGTGAAGCCTTTTATTTGCCAATAATCTTATATAAAAAATTCAATAAAGCAATGAAGGCACACTAATGTATACGTTCTGGTACTGTATCACCATCACTATCCTGGACTTGCAATCTTTTCCAGAGCTTGAAAATATTCATCCAAACATTCTTCTGCTGACGGTGGGAACCAATCGATGTCGTAATAAAAACCTCATCGGTGGACTTCACAAACTGTGACTTTAATATAAAGATCGTTATCTCGTATGTTATGCATTCTGAAATTGTGGTGGTAATCTTAGGGATAACATTTTTTAGGAGATCAATTTGTAGAAGACGGTGTGTGTATTTACGTGTTGTATTAGTGTGTAAATTCTGCTAGAATATTAAAAGGTCCAACTACATGAAAATTGGCCGACTTAATCTGTCCAACCGAAAATGAAAGAAGACAAACAAGACAGATATATATATATATATATATATATATATATATATATATATATATATATATGTCAACAACTATATGTATTAAACAAATTACACGGCACATAGACATGACATTTGTGTGTGGGGGAACATTGTGTTTGTTTTTTGGTGAATGTTTGTATTTTGGTGAATGTTCATATTTTGGTGAATGTTTGTAATGTTTATAGCGTTTTCCTAGAAATGGGAAACGCTGATCTTCTAAGAGCTTAAATTTTGTCGCTGAAATGAAGAAGAAAGAGTGATTTACCTCACTACCACGCGAGTTGGGATGCGACACGGAGTCTGAGGAAAAAAGAGGAAGAGGCAAGAAGTTTCCCAGTATTTATAGTATGGGGAGAGTGACCCCTGGTGAAGAATTTGGGAATTAAGGAGGAGTTAACTCCTACAAATTTTTACACGTCACTACTTCATCGTCAAGCCTCTCTGGTCTGAGTTATCGTTACGTAGTCCTTGAAAATGTCAGAAGTTGGTTCAAGGTATAGATCCTCTGATTACGTTTATGTTGAATAAATTGTGATTATAACAAGCAGACAAACACCTCGTTATAAAGCATTATTTAAAATAATTTTGTAATACCGTTAAAACAAACGGTGTCAGTGAACCTAACTGAAAATGCTAGAAAGACTTTTCTTTAAATATACAAGTAAGACGGTGTCTAGCGAAAACAGTTACCGTAAAATAAATTTGTCCAACTTTACTACAAGTACCATAGATTCTACTCTACTACATTCCTAAATAAGATGTAACTTAACCTCCAGAAGAAAATAATATTCGTTCAATTTAAGATATCAAAGATACCTATCATCTGTACAGTAATTTAACTAAACATTAAAAACAAAAATCGGGTAGATGAGAATATGAAAGAACATAAATTAATTTTATTTCATTGAAATTTATTTTATACTAAGAAAACGTGTTAATGAAGTTTAGATATAGATTATATGCTTTCTTGTAATCCTAAAATTAACATGGTTAACTCATATTATAAAATTCCATCAATATTAATATTCTTTAAATGGCTGTGCTTTTTCCATGTGGCAGATAAGCATCGTATCTTCGTGGCATCTATCTGAAAATTCTTCTCCGTATCGGTTGACGCGTCACTTAGTGAGCGTTAAAGGTCACATGATCTGTCAAATTTGGCGCATATTAATTATGGAAGTGGTTAAATCCAACAAGGCAATTGATTAATAAATCTATATTGCATAATTTTTTCTCAGGTTCATCTTTATTTCCTTCCATCTGCTTTTCTTTTCGTTTTCATCTGTCACTTTTCCTTACCCTCTACATTCTCTTCTTGGTACTTTCTTTCCTCCTTCGTCTCCCACTGTTTTTTCCCAGTTCTGTCGAAATGAATAAACAGGTTTCTTATGCAATATATTGCACAATGTAACACTTTTGCGCAGTATGCACATATACGGCACGGCTCCTAGACCGTGGTTTCAGTAAGCGAAATTTTGATCCTAGGTAGATAACACAGATGTTCCGATCCATATAAAAATGATCGGGTACGCTGCGATAATTATTTTATATCTTTTATCGCAACGCTTTCTGTCGATATACAACGATAAAGTCATAATGACCGGAGATTAAACTAAATTCATAGGTTAATAACACAGTTCGAATTAAAAATCATCTGCGCCGGCAGAACTAATCCAATTCTATTTTGTTGAGTAATTCGTAGTGGAACACTTGTAAGGCATATTGTGCTTTCTTTCCTTCCCTGTCGCTTGCCATTCGTTGAGATAAAGCAATCTTTGTCAAATCAATGCACGCCATTTTCGAACTATTGACACTCCCCGGATTACATCTGGTCTAGCGTACATATTAGAACGGGTGCTGTGTGTATTCACACATCGTATGATCAAAACTGCCGCAGAAAAGAGGAAAATTATTGCCAAATCGGGTTATCAGAATTCTGAACAAGTTTCACTGTCATTTACTCCAATTTGATTTACCGACACAAAAACGAGCAATTTGATATATAATCGAATCTAAGAGAGAACAGCTCGATCCAACCTGACGGGAAATTTTTCGTTTGACAAAAATGGCGTACACCGACGACGTTATATGCAGTTATCGGTACTGACAAATCTACAAATTTAAGGAAATAAAACTGCGGCCCGCTATGAATCTGAAGTATGATGACAGTAATTTGATTCAATGTTCAAATTGTATTTTAGATATATTGTATAATATTAAAATTAATTTATCCATGAAGCCAAAAGTTCCGTTTCTAAATTGTATATAATATGTTTTAAATGCGTCTGAAACTACGAAATTTTAAAGAATAAAAACGAATGCAAAGTCCTTGATGGCAATGTGCCAATTCGATACATATATATACGCATTACAATTATATTAGTTGAGAAGCCATTTCGATAGGGTACGTGATAAAACAATTTTTCTTTTAATCAGGTCCTTGTGCTTAAAAGGCGGCCTTTGAACAGGAGAAAGCGAGGAAAACGCCCGACGCCATAATGACCACGAGTACACAAGATGCTTGAAGTAGTTCAATGAAACATATTTAGCTAATTAGCAGAAATTAAATAAACGATTTAGTTGCAATGCTTGCCGGCCTATCTACTATGAAAAATATTACCCCAGGTAGGTTTTATTATGGGGTGCCTGTACATGTATATGCAGATCTAGGATTAAATAATTGCTAAGTCGCCTCAACGCTCTCACGCTGGCGGCAGTATGCACTAACCCACGCTTTATTCATTTGTTAGCAGCCTACAGAAGTTTTGGGGGTATTTGATATATAATCTAGCAAGGAATTTATCTGCAATATATTCTTTATATATTTAGGTTATATAGTCTTTATATATAAATGCCTTTTAGTCTTCTGTAACATCGCGAATATTTTAATTAAAGTGGAAGGAGCTGCCTCAAGATTGGAATTCATGAGATTAAACACAGTTGACTTTGTCTGAGCCAGAAGGTCGGCGTGAGCGGTTTGTCTATCTAGATATATCACCCTGCGTTACTATATCAGTACGAAAATTATAAATATTTATTCTGGCCTCCCCACTGAGATGTGGTGTAGCATAAAGTCGTGTTTAATGTGGGGAACACGAGCGCGTACACCCGGGCTAGGAACAAAAAATCCCCGAGTTCTCACAACCGTCAGTTGCGCTGGCCTCGGTGTGAGCACATATCCCTCTATCTTGCGCAATGAGAGGGTACAGCTTTAGGAATCTGTTCTCTAGGGCTGGACACCTCACAGTGTGATTTTCTGCAATTGCGCCTCTATCCTCTAACGGAGCTGCAACTGAGTTGCACTCTGCGCAAAGACAGAGACGCAAGTGAGCGATGGTAAAAACTTACCCGTCATACACCAGGTAAGTATTACGAAAATTGTAGTTTTTTTTAAAGCATTTCACCCCAAGAAATTCGCGAATGCCATTAGCAAACAAGGCGTTACAGAGAGTGGAAGCAAAATTGAAGAGGCGTGATAGATGAAAGGATGAAGAGAAGGACGTGGAATTAGATCAAGACATCTGAAGATGTCGATTTACATTGCATTTCAATAACTGAAGATTATAGCTACCAGAGTAGCAAGTAAGAGGAAAGGAGCTCTTCAGACGTAAAGTGCGAGACATGAAGCTATTGGAGTAGAAAAGACGGCTACATTTAACAGTTTCGATAATGAAAAAAGTGGGACTGAGATGCCAACCTAGTAGCACGCTTAAATTCATGCAGTTTGAGAACTAGAGAAAGTAGCTCGTCAGAGCAGTTACCGTGAAAGTATTTGTAGAAAAGACAGAGAGTAGTGACGGCACGTCTGTGATTATGTGCAACAGAGCTAAAATGACCTGACAAGAAACCAATCGACTGGTCGAAAACCTCGCTCTAGCTTTAACCTCTCTCATCTTCTCTTTTCATGTATGTATAAGGTTAGTAAATGCAAACCAGACAGTATGAATTGGCTGGATTTTAATTTTAGATCATATCATTTTTTTTATTGTGCCTAATGTCACCAAAAAATATATCCACACTTTTCCTGTGTCTGTCTCTGAATTTCAGGTCAGCGAATCGGTTGTTTATGCATCTGAAAATAATTCATATTTTTCTGTATCTCACTCATTTAAATCGTTATTTAACACCTCTCTTTAAAACTTCTCTTTTTTAAATTTTAATCCCCACCTTCAACTTTAGGCCGTTTCTGTACTTTTTCCGTTACACCTCTCTCTAGAACTATCATACATTTCCCTCCCACCCTGGTTTCCCACTCCCACACATGTGCTGTCACTAAAATTTTGTTTTTTTTTTATACCCGACGTTATATTTTCCGATTTCTTTTTGAATTTGTAGATCTGATGAATTGGATCGTGATTACGATTCCAATGTAATAAATTATAACCATGGAATATTACTGTTTTAGCCTTTTATATTATATTCTTACTCTGTCTTGGACATTGAGCTTTACCTAGATTTTTATCCTTTTGGAAATTTATGCATATATATATATATATATATATATATATATATATATATATATATATATATGTCGGCAGAGTCTGTTTCATGTTCAAATGCAATCTTCAAGCTGTCGCTCTTCAATGCCTATTGACTATGACTAGTTATGAGTTTACATTTATATTTACAAACGCTCTATCCCTAATACTGTGCACTTTAACCCATAAATATAGCATAACTTAAAACTATATTTTCTCATATATATATATATATATATATATATATATATAAAAAAACTAAAATGCCAATCAAATTCAAAACTCGGGTTTTGACCGCGAGGTCTCCTCAGGATGCTCAGCCCAAAGAAAATTACTCCAATATACCAGAAAACCAGAAGTGAGAGAGTAAAAGTATGAGGATCGGAGAGACGAGAGAGGGAGGGAAAGAGAGAGGTGGAAAATTGCATATATATATATATATATATATATATATATATATATATGTGTGTGTGTGTGTGTGTGTGCGCACGTATGTATGTGTGTGCTTGTATGTGGGTGTGATTAATATATATCTTGGATACAGTAATCAACACTGCATTGTGCCAGGAAATTTCAAGCCTCAAGCAAGTACCAGACGGCATCGTTTTATTGTTGCCTAAAATATGAAAAACGGCAAAATGTTGATTGTTACAAATTCTAGATGCTCTTTAATTAAAATATTCACAATGTTGCAAAAGACTATATGACCTAAAATATATATATAAAGACTATATTCCTTATTAGTTTAGGTACAATATACCCCAAAACTTCTGTAGGCTTCTAAGAAACCTCTGAATCTATTAAATAAGAACATCTCGTGCAATAAATGATGAACCAAAACTTACAGATATATACAACTGTAAAGATCTCTACAACCGACAGAAAACTGAATGAGGTCGGCTAAGTTGTACATATTGAAATTTCGAGTGCCATATGTTTTAATTTTAAAATAAAACTTCTGGAATACTCTTAATGTCTTCCACTAACCTGTATTACGCACTGAAATTTAAACTTATCAATTCGAGAACGAATATAGTAAGGAAGTTGATCATATTTACAGATCGATTTTAACATTGGTTGAACAGTAAATGTAATACGTGGATTAGTAGAGAATTAACAGTCCAAGAAGGTATTTACTTAGCAAAGCACCTATTAATCTCACTAATCAAACAACCGATTGGACAATAAAAAGAACATTTTACTGGTAGCACAACAATCAGGTGGCTTACAGTGACAGTTGACATTTCTAGCATTTCCTTAATAAGACATATTTACGCAACGATTAGCCTACTCAACGAGGATTGTTTAAATGGTATTGAAAAGACAAAACTTATTGAGAGCTACAAAGGATAGGACGTTGAGGAGAACGATAATTGTCAACATCTTGAAGGGAAACGACACACGGAAGAAGAAAAAGTGAAATGATAGAGCAATGACTTTAGATTTGTAAAAGACTTGCAAAGTCTGTGAAACATTCTTCCGACGTCTTCCTTTCCTGTTAAGTTCTATCTTCAAAACTTTGATCCATGTTTTTTTTCTTCCTTCTCCTCATTAAAGTTTGCTCAGTTTCTTTCGATCTCAGTAACCCTTTGTCTTTTAGTGGCTTTATCGCTTTGCTTGACTGCTAAAAAAGAAAAAAAAATGGCGTTGTATTAATAAATTTCCCTTCCACTCAATCTGAACAACAGTTACCGTGGGATGAATAACATTTTTCGTCTTAGTAGCTTTATCGCTTTGCTTGACTGCTAAAAAAGATAAAAATGGCGTTGTATTAATAAATTTCCCTTCCTCTCAATCTGAACAACAGTTACCGTGGGATGAATAACCTTTTTTCCTTGAAGAGAAACGACACACGGAAAAAGAAAAATTGAAATGATAGAGCAATCACTGTAGCTTTGTATAAGACTTGCAAAGAAAATATCTGCGCAACCTGGTCGAACTGGAATTCATTTTAAAGAAGTATCTTATTGAACAGTTGTGTAATGTGTATTTGACCATTAAGTTCTCGGGTCGAATAGACATTACACTACTGCCATTATAAACAAAGATGGTGGAATGTGTGTGTGAACAGTATCGCCTACTAAGAAGCATTCTTTTGTAGGAGGGTTGTCTAAAAATCGGTATACCATTTACTCAAGGATCCACCGTGAGCAAAATAAGTGTAAACTAGAAAGAATGGAAGATAAACTGTTCTGACACCCGTTGAAAGAATGCAAAGAATAAACAAAAAACCTGCAAAATTACCCCCAAAAAAGTATTCAGAGAAAAAAAAAAAAAAAAATGAGGCGATATATAAAAGGGAAAAAGGGAAACAAAACTTATGAATACGCAGACGATAAAATCTTTTCTTTGGTGTGCGTAGAACGGTTTTCAAATTCAAGCGCCAATTGAGAATTGATCAAGTGAACTTCTTTTCAAATATCGGCACGTGTTATGTGCATCTTAGAAAAACAAAGAACTATTTCTTTATTTGCTAAACTCTACATCTACTGATTCGGAATTTGACTATTAAATGTCGAGAACGAAGTCAGTTCCTTTCTCACCATCGTGGTGTGATTTCCCTCTGTGTTTTCTCTAAATATTTTCATGGCAATTTTTGTAATGTGCTCTCCTCCTTGGTATCATGATTTTAAGCGAAATACTAGATTAGCAATTTGGTCTCATCGTTTTACTAACTGTTGAAATAGATGTAACCGTAAGTTCTATTTTAATAGTTCCTTCTTTTCTGTTACTTGCCTGTTGAAACCTCCTCCGATTTCATGCTTTCCTGCCAGCTAGAATCTTCAACAATTTAAATGTGACGTCAGTCGCCATCTCCTATATTACTGAACCCTATACTGTTACTGTTCTTTCTCCTTAGTCATGTCTTCCGATTCACTTTAACGTTCAGTAACCCGTGGGTATCTTAGGGGCATTATCGAATTACTTGAAGTAAACTAATTAACATAAGTCGCTTAAAATGGCTACACTTTGCTGATGTTTTTTTTTTTTTTTTAATATCTGTTTCCATTTTATTAAGGGCGAGCTGTCCATAATTCCTGCTTCGTATTTTTCTTTGTGTTTTTTTTTTTTTAATTTTCCTTTTTCGATCTACAGTGGCCTAAGAAATGTTTTTAGCCAGGAGAAAAAAAACAAAAAAAACAAAAAAAGAAAACGAAAGAAAAAAAAACTACATTCAATTTCAAAATTTAATTACGTAAACCCAACTCAACATTTTTTTTATAAGCATTACACCCCGAGCAAAGCGGGAAGCCACTAGGATGCAGGGGGTTGCAGAAGATTTGGAGCAAGAGCACATAGGTATGATAGAAAAAAGGATGAGGATAGGGATAGGGGGTAGATCAAGGTAACTGGAGGTGTCGATTGACATTACATTTGAACAGTTGGAGATTATAGCTCTCAGGGAAACAGTAATTGGGAAGGGTGTTCCACAGGCGAGAGGTGCGAGGTATGAAGCTATTGGAGTAGAAGAGACTGCTACTTTTAAAAGTTTATACAGTGTAAGGGTGGGAGCGGGATGCCAGCCTCGTAGGGCGCTTGAATACATGGAGTCTGGGAACCAGTGAAAGCAGCTCATAGGAGCAATTACCATGAAAGTATTTGTAGAAAAGACAGAGAGAGGCGACGGCGCGTCTGGGAGAGAGTGACTGTAGACGAGACGCCAGATCAGGGCCAATTATATTACATATCCGTCTCTGGATCTTGTCAAGAACTCCGAGGTAAACAGAAGGTGCCCCAGACCATATATGGCAGCAATACTCCATGTAAGGGCGAATTGTTGATTTGTATAAAAATTATTTGGAAATAGTATAGAGTAAGTCCTCCATTCGCTAGTTTCATTGTTTTTATTCGATTTTTCATGGATTTAAATCAAGTTATCAACAATCTTCTGATCCATATTTTGCCACTCCTTTGGCAATGTTACTTTAGGATTTGTCACTGACGTGATTTTGGTTGCACGGTCTCGATATTTTCAGTCAAAGTGCTCCCAAATGTGCTCCGTGGGTTTCATGTCGAGATTTTGGGCTACCCATAGCAGCGACTTGATTCCTTGCAGGCCTTTGCTACTTTGCTCGTATGAAAAGGGGACACCGTCTTTTTGAAAAAGGTAAACATTCTTGTCAATCTGGTTTCAAATAGTGGGAGTCGTCGTTTCTCTAATATTTGACAGTATGTTGGACCATTCAACGGCTCGTCAACAAGAATCAGATTTCTCTCCAAACCAGACAGCGCGCCACACAATTACTCTAATCCCTCCATGTTTCAAGTAAATGGAACAAAGAAAATCAAGGAATAAACTTACCTAACAAACTTTTTTAAATGGATGACAAACTGGAAGAGATTATTAAGACCTCCAAAAACAGGATGTTGTGGAGAGACAAGATCGGCAAACGTCCTGAAAAGATCACACATACAGAAGAATAAAAATATTAAGTTTGGGTAGTATGTAATTAAGGTTGAATAATTAATTTTCAGTAACATCATTTTTTATGTGTAGAATCCTGATAGGAGATATGTAATCATGGCTCTCCAGAATGTTTCGTCTTTTCTTTTTATAGTTAATATTTTTCTCTATCCTCCTATTTTGTCCTTGTTCTGTTATTCATTTACACAAACTAATTAAGAATATTGCTCCTTGTTTTCTTCGCTTCATTTGCCTTCGATATGCCTTGAGTGTGTTCGATTCTCCCGGTCGTCTTTCCTCGTCATGTGTCTTAGAATTTAAAAAGGCCGTAGTTTTTCTTTTCCTTAAGACTTCATTGTTTATCAAATGCTCTCTACATTGTATTCTCAGCACTCGTCGTTATTTTTCATCTGTGAATAGATTATCCAATATTTACTGCCATATGATAGATTTTATATATTGTTGAACCGAGAAAATGTTCCCGAGATGTTGTTCTTTTGTAACTTGTCTGTGATTTTATGATACAATCAATAAAAAGAACTTTCCACCATAATCAATGTAGTATAATTTTAATAAGAAAAATACATAGAAATAAATTGCAATCATTCGTTTATCTTGAGCCTAAAAAAGAAGTCATTTAAATTTTATTGCATTCAATTAGCTTTTACTTCAACATGAAAAACATTTGCAGATCAAATACTGTAAAATTACATCGTTTCATTTTAGTAATCACTCTACTAGACATTAAATAAACAATAACAATATAAAAATAGTAATTTATGGTAGGCACGCGTTTATCTCGCGAGATAAAGGTAGAGCCATGTTTGTTTAAAATTCAGTACTTTGGTGGTGAACTGGAATGAACTCTCCAGAGTGCAGGCCTGGAGTGGTATATGAAGACCGTGAGCTGCCGAGACTAGATGCCCGCATGGGTAAAACCATACGACACATAGAAACACACACCAGAAAATAAGTCTCTTATATCCTGGTGAAAATATTGAATCTGCGTTTGCTTTGGCTAACTAACCAGCCGACACTTTTACTAAATCTTGACAAAAAAGTGACTAAAAGAGTAATATATCTACCTATTTTGTAGAAGAAATTAGTAACAATTTGCAGTGTCAACCAAACTATACTATATTCACCTAAATGCAGATGGCCCCAAAACATCGGAAATTCAGCTGCTTTTGATGACATAATAAAAAACAGCTACCTAATAAATCCTCGACTTTTAGCGCTGAAGCTATAGTCCTAGACATATCTTTAGCACCATAATAGAATATGAACCTGACAACATCTTATTTTCTCAGATACACTATTCGTATTTATTTACAAAACAAACAAAGCTCTAATAGCTAAATTAAACTTCTCTTCTGGTGAGTACCTACAAATATTGGCATCCACGGAAATCTCTAAACATTAACATTTCAAATTTGAAGATGCCTTATAGACAATTTAAAGCTACCGCCTAAACAACAAACGTTACGAAATTTAAACCATTCTAGGAAAATGGCGTCATGGCTTCAGACATTTTTGGAAAGAACAATTCATCCTAAAAAGAATCACAATAGTACACCCCTATATCAATCACTCATTCTCCTAAAAATGAAAATCCTTCAGAATGCACGGTATGTTAGGAAATATATACTAAAAAACGGGGTTCAGCAACCTTTTGTTAACTATGTGCCGAATAGAGTTTTAAAATAATTCAGTGTGGCAACAGCATACGTATTTTTATACAAGTCAATGTCAATATACCTGTTCTACAATATATTTTATATAGTAATATATAGTATATTTACTTTAGTATATATTAAAATTGAAACAGCTAAATATCTTCTTTGCGTTGTATTATTTATTGGTTCGGATTTCGTGATGTCATTTGCGGTTGTGTGCCATTTGAAATTTCTTGGCGTGCCACGTATGATAAGCGTGCCGTAGGTGGCCGACCCCTGCTATAAAACATACTCTAAGCAATTGTAGTGACCTTGCCCTTATAGATCAACGATTTTATGACATAACTAGTCTAGAGTGCCTTTTAATATAAAAGAAGAGACTATCCTAGCATACATATACAGTAGCGGCCATAATATAAGGAACGGAAACAACAAAGACATAAATATGTGTATTACTTAAAAAGTAATGCATGATTAGCAATAAAATTGTTACCGAATAAAGATTAGTGTGTAATGCATAAATATTGCATAATAGTTTTTTTTTAAATAAAGTTTAAATGGAACAAAAGAAATAAGCTACTCGACAAAAGTTAAGGAACGATTTTGTTAATATTTGATTGTGAAGAAAATATCGACAAAATTTAATATTTGGTAAACATCCCCTTATTTTCAATGACTTCTCTGCACCATCGACCACATGATCTAATTAATTTCTTAAAAAAATCAGCAGTAATTCCCTCCCATTCGTCTTTCAATAACTCCCATAGGTGATCCTGGTTTTTCGAGTTTCTTTTCTGAGCCCTTTCTCTAATTATCTTCCAAACATTTTCTATTGGATTCAGGTCGGGGCTCTGAGCTGGCCACTTCATTAGGGCGATTCCTTCTTCTTCAAATAAAACCATAACCTTCTGAGCCTTGTGGCAAGTTACATTGTCCTGCATGAAAATAGGAGTTTCATAAAGATTATGGTGTAATCTTGGTAGCACATGCTGCTGAAGAAGCCTTTTGTAAATCTCAGCATTGATATTGCCATGTACGCAGATGATAGGGCCAACTCCAGCAGATTAAATCATTCCCCACGCCATCACACTGCCGCCACCAAACTTAACGGTTTTCTTGACACATTGAGAAGACAGTCTTGTTCTACGTAGTACGTAGGTTTTGCCCTCAGAACCAAATATAGTAAACTTGGACTCGTCACTGAAATGAACTGTATCCCATTGTGCGTCAGTTCAAACAACATGTTCTCTCGCATACTCCAGGCCTTGCCTTTGGTTTCGCTTTGAAATGAGAGGCTTCGAAGCTGGAATACGGGCATGCAATCCTGCATTTTTTAACCTGCGAGCAACCGTTTTCCATGAGATCTTATTATCTGTCTCTTCATTAAGTTTACGGGCAATTGATGTAGCAGTTTCAAAACGGTTTTTTGTAGATATTCTAACAATTCTTCGATCTTTTCTTTGCGATGTTTTTGGAGGTCTGCCGGTTTTTGGTTTTGCATTTAACGTTTTATCTTTTTTATACCTGCTAATTACACGATGAACGACACTTTTAGACCGATGAACAATAACAGAAATTTCTGAAATTGACTTTTTTGTTGATAGCGATGTAAATTAAAAGTTTATGGAAATTATTAATATCGTTCCTGAACCTTTGTCCAGAAGCTTATTTCCTTTGTTCCATTTAATCTTTATTTAAAAAAAAACAAACTATTATGTAAATTTTTGTAATTTTGTATAATATTTATGCATTACACCCTAATCTTTATTTGATAAAAAATTTCATTGCTAATCATGCATTACTTTTTAAGTAATACACATATTTATGTCTTTGTTGTTTCCGTTCCTTATATTATGGCCGCTATTGTAGTCTAGGTATTTACTCTGTCTCCTCAGTAAGACGCGTTGTTACAAAAGTTCTTTTTTTAAGGTTGGGGCCGAGCGCGTGCATCCGGACCTGGAACAAAAATTGCCCGCGACCCTCTCAACCGTCGGTTACGCTCTCCTCGGTACGAGCACCGATCCCTCTCTCTGGGGTAATGAGAGAGCCCGGCCTTGGGCAGCTGTCCCCCAGGGCTGGATACTTCTCGGTATAATTTTCCTCAGTTGCGACTCTGTCCTTTGACGGTGTCGCCCCTGAGCGCACTCTGTCTTTTGACGCAACTGAGAGATGATAAATAGATGTGTTACAAACCACTAAGGAGAAATTGGTCTATACCACAAGTTATAAAGCTAAATGACTTCGCTCGAAAGACATAACTGACAAGCCATTGAATTAAGAGCCCAAAGGATAGTTTACCAGATATATATATATATATATATATATATATATATATATATATATATATATATATATATATATATAAAGAAAAGAACAGTAAGATATATAATCCGGTGTTCTTATAGATATTTTATTTTTACCAAATAGTGTTCAATGTAAATTTACAGAGCATTAATGATTTTTTTCGCTACACAGTTCTAACCATGTTTCAAAAATGGAAGCTGAAAGCTTCGAATTGTTTCAAAATGGAAGCTGAAAGCTTCGAATTTAATTTTGTAATTAAATTAAAGACATTAGTTCCATTTCATCCTCAAGCGAATTTTGGAGTAACGTTTTAAAATTACTGGGTTTTAAAGACACAGCAAAAATCTTAATTCACGTTTCCAAGGATACATAAAAATCTATTCTATTATATATATATATATATATATATATATATATATATATATATATATATAAACGAGCGTAATCAAAATGTAAAGGCAATTTTCATACCATAACATTATTTCAAATAATGAAGAACCTTTCTATATTAAATAACAGGTAGACTTGATTTGCTGTGACAATTGATTAATCAATAAAACATCAAAGTTTTTAAATATTGAATTCGACATATTTACAATTTTTACCAATTAACCCCATGTAAGACGATAATGCCACTAAGACGCAAGGAACTGCTTGAAGAGAGAGAATGAAGAGACTTTAGAAGGAACCGGAAACTCAATGCTAAACAGGAAACAAGGGATAAATCTAGGCTCTTGTTCGGAGATCTGAATTGAAATATATTTTCTGTTATCCGACTCCATATTTTCTACGGAATGACAACATATTTGTGACTATCTTATTGTCATTTCCCCATTGTTTCCTTCGAGGGAAGAGGAATCGATTCTATGCGGTTTGCTGATGCGATTTAAATCTGTTTTCTGTGCATATCTGTCTTCTATCATTTTAGCAAATTTTCCGCATGACCCACTTCGAATAAAACAAAGAAAAATAGCGAAATCTTGAACTGCAGGCAAACTTTTATATTTATTAAATTACGTGCGCACAAATCCGAGAAACGAATGCAAACGATGCACAAATCATTTTAACAAATCGTCGTGAAATGCATTATTGATATGTAAATTGCAAAAGTAAGTGAATATCTGGGAACATTTTAACCGACTTTATGGTAAGTTACGGCACGAAGATCTATTTGAACTTCTAGGGAAACTTTATTGTTTGGGGAAATATATTAGTATAATCATGAATATTTAATCACCTGCATACGAATAGAAAACATATACGATATAACCATAAAAATAGAGAAGGACACAGTCAAGTATGTGTCTTTTTTATCAGACCTATTCAACATTTAAAGTGACGTCATTAAGGACTAGAAATCTTGGCGGATAGAGGCCCAAAAGGTAGTTATGCAAATGACACGGTGTTGATAGCAAAGGCAGAAAGAAAAATGTAGAAATTGAAAAGAAAGGGAAATGAAATAAAGGCAATTGAAAAGAAAGAGAATTGAAATAAATGCATTTGAAAAGAAAGGGAATTGAAATAAATGCAAATGAAAAGAAAGGGAAATGAAATAAAGGCAATTGAAAAGAGATTAAACATCAATTATATGGAGAGAGAATGTATGGAGTGTCAACAAGAACATCGCAAGATGTTAATTAGAAATTCTTTGAGATAACATTCGACCCTAAATTTGAAGAATTTAAGATTGTAGAGATCAGGGAAGTAACTGTTTAAGATTAACTTTCTTCTTCCCAGTGATATCAGAAGTGAATGAAGATAAGTTGACTCTGCGTGCCCAAGATGCGAATTACAAACTGGAGATACAAATATTAATCAAGTAAGATTTAAACATCTAGAAGTGTTTTAACTGTATATGAATTAAAAAAAATAAGATTCAAAATATAGTCTCTCGGATCAATAACAGTGCACTGAGGAAAACTTTGAATAGCTGACGTATAAGAATGGTTTTTTATTATTAATTTTTTTACTGAATATAATACCTTAGAGGAACTCAAGATAGAGGTATAGTGATTGAATTTTATGATATGAATATGAAGTTGGAAGTAAAGATTTCAATGATATAATGTTTGACTTGACTTGAACAGGTTACATTTGGAGTTTTCTTGAAAGCGTCTAGGCAGGTGCCCTTTCCACGAAGTAAGTGTTCATCGGAAGAAGAATTCGGAGTAGGACACAATTCTTACCAGATGAATACTCTTACAATGGCACAGGAGTTAAAGGTGATCAACAGGGCTGTTATCTTATCAAATCGGGAAATGAAAGTTGTCTTGAACGGCCACTCTTCTTGATCTTTTCACATTAATGCTGGGATCTATGCTTGGAGCTATATTGTTACTAATTTTCATTAACGACCTTCTCGTCATTAAATCTCAACTCGTTATCTATGCTGATGCAACAAATATCTAGTCTTGTTTTAATGGTAAGTTTGATTAGTTCTATAAGACCAAATTAGCAGCTGAACTAAAAATCACGAACAATCTGTTGTTAACTGGGGCAAGAAATGGTTTGTCAATTTTAATGCCTTCAAAACGAAACTGATGTTTTAATCGTTTTAGAGACGTCTTAGTTTTGTCTTCCATCAATACGAGTAACTCATTTCGGCTCCTCGGGTTTACGTTTTCTGCTCACATGACATGGAATGACTATATTGAATCAATTGGTAGTTCTGCTGCTAGAAAAGTTGGTTCATTGTGTCGTACTAGACAATGAATCTTGCCAGAATATCTCATACACATTTATATGTCTGCTATTCGTTCATGCATTTAATATTGCTTCCACATCTGGTCTGTTTTTTTATTTCTATTGTGTATTTAGAGACCCTTGATAAAATCCAAAGAATCTATAATATTATTGGTGCTGGCCTGGCATCTCGGTACCAGTCACATTCCACCGCCGTCACGCATCTTCCCAATGCCTTTTCTATAAATATTTCATGTTAAACGTTTTGATGAGCTTTTCTCTTTAGTACGTAGACTTTATGAATTTAAATGCAGTACTAGATTGGCAGATAGGTCTTATCATTTTACAGTTGAAATGGCTAAGTGTAACCATAAGTTTTATGTTAACAGATTTCTTTTTTCACTTCTCGTTTGTGGAACTCTCTTCCGGCCTGTTGCTTTCCAGCCTACGTTATTATTCAAAAATTTAAATGCAATATCAATCCCCCCCCAATATATATATATATATATATATATATATATATTTGTCTTCTTAATTCCTGTTCATGTTTTCTCTCATTAATCATGATTTTCACTTTTTTATATTCTTCCACATCATGTGACCTTTGCGTCTTAATGGCTTTATGACCTTGTTTGGGTTGAAATGATTAAAATAAAAGGCATACATGCAGAACGGATTTTTATTCAAACGCTGTAGTCACGTAGTTGTAGCAAGCCGCGTCTTGGTTGTAAAGGTTAGAATTGGTAGTTACTAAAGAATGGAGCTCGTTGGAAAATAGACGTTGTGTCTGGGAGAAAGGGGTTAAATGATGCAGCCAAATATTAGATCTGTTTAGCAGACTTTAGAATAAATTAAAGTAATCGTTGCCGCCGTTAGAATAATACAATAAACAGAAAGTAGGTGTACTTTCTACCCAGAATGCCTCAGTGACTAAGATATATAAAAGCTAGAGCTACTACATAACACACATTGGCTAAAGTGTGCGTTCAAGAATGTAACGAACTGTCGCCATTCAGTGTTGATCTCTGTGTCTACGCTGTTTATATATACGCTACAGTTCAAAAGTTTGAGCAAAGACCCTGGTTATGTTTTCAAATTGGTACAAAAATATTTAGTTTGAAATTTAAATAAGAGAAAAATTATTATACATGGTTAAAACGAGAAGGGTATGCAAGATGATGGCGGACCGCATTAGTTTAGGTTTGGGTTTATTGAACATGACAATCAAGTTCTTTCCCCATTTAGGCACCATTGTTAGGTCAGGGGAGAAGTCAGCTGTTAATACTACTACCTAGTGTCTTTGACGTCTCCGATGTGTAATTCACATCTTGGGTTGTCCTTTTTGCCCATGAACATTCATAGGGTGTCAGCTATTTGAGAACGTGTCTGTAGAAAACAATAAGAGAAAAACTTTAAACAAAAACTATACACTAAAGCGGGAGATCTAAAGAGATGCTCTTCGTACGCATTCGGTATCTAGGCACCCCCCACGAGGTTTGCATGTGGCACAAGGCCGAGTTTAACGTGGGTTTCCCGAGCCCGTAGGCTCGGCCAAAAAATGCCCCTAGAACCCGTATAAACGGGATCGGGTTGGTCAACCTCCACGAACGAGACTCTGCCCTTCGGCGGAGCCTCATCCGGGTTCCTCTCTGCTCAGAGGCAGAGAGTTCGACCGTCAAGCCGAGAAGATCGGCTTGATTCGTACGCTCTTTTGTACGCATTCATTAACAAAACATACAAATTCTGCCTTCCTGAGGTCTAACGTGCTTAATATATATATATATATATATATATATATATATATATATATATATATATATATATATATATATATATATATATATATAAAAAAAAAACAAACTTCAATCCTCTGTCAAGAGCGTATCTTCAGTAAACACAACGTAAGCCTTCTAGACACAGAGACGTATAGGAATGTCGAGGTAATATTAAATTCAGGTACATAGAATTTATTTTCTTGACGTTTTTCTTCTATTGTTCAATGTAAAACAAATTAAAAACTCATTTTTTTGTTTTTGCATATGATATAACCAACACCATCCTGCAGTTAAAAATATATATATGTGAGTCGCTGTGCGTTCATATTAGTGCAAACTTTTCCCGGAGTTTCAGGGTAAATTAGCAGATGGAATCCTTCTGATGTAGTAAATATCTATGAAATAAATCTATTTTTGTACTTAGAAATTGTCACGTAAAATATCTATGAAATAAATCTATTTTTGTACGTAAAAATTGTCATGTAAAATATCTATGAAATAAATCTATTTTTGTACGTAAAAATTGTCACGGAAAACATCTATGAAATAAATCTATTTTTGTACGTAAAAATTGTCACGTAAAACATCTATGAAATAAATCTATTTTTGTACGTAAAAATTGTCACGTAAAATATCTATGAAATAAATCTATTTTTGTACGTAAAAATTGTCACGTAAAATATCTATGAAATAAATCAATTTTTGTACGTAAAAATTGTCAGATACAGTTATTTTGTATATAATTTGATGGTAAAGGTATGTTTTTCTACATATATCAGTTATGTGCCATGCGCGATACGCACTTGCGCGATAATGTGTCTTTGTATACATGACTGACGAGTCAGTTTTTTGCCGCAGTAGTTTACCATCCAAAGCTTTAGAACCTGGTCTGTCCTGCTATTTACTTACCCATAGATAGGGGGGAGAGGATTCATAACTTTCCCAAGGGTCTTAGCACGTAAATGAATGTAAAGGATCCGACTGGAATTCGAACTCGGTTCTCCTACTCCTTATTCGGAGTCGCTATCCATTACTCCACAATGCCTTCTTGGGTATTTGGCTATTAAAAAAAAAATTATATATTTATTTTAGTTTTGCGTGTTGCATTTTCATTTTGCAATAAAAAACTGTATTGTTTAAATATTTGGCAATTGTTTTAACAGAAGACAGAAAATGTGACACTGAGACCGAAGGTGGATTAGATCCGCAAAATATTCCTTGAAAAAGCAATGTATTAAGAAACAAAGAAAAGAGATCTCTACTCTTATGTAATATCAGGCTTCCTATAAGTTTTGAGTGTTGCATTGATTGTCATTTTGCGATAAAAATATATTCTTGCTCACTTTATAGAAAAATGTACTGTTGTATTTTGTTTGGGGCTCACTATTTGCCATAGCTAGGACCCTAACTGGTGCTACAACCCCGGGTGAATTAATTAAGATTCCACACTCCTCAAAACCTCCAATCTCCCAATCAGAATCCTTGCTACCGGATGTAGTTTATCGTCAAAGCAACGGCGACGAAAATGCATAACAAATGTTAGTGATTAAGCCGAAAAAATAGCGTTTTCTAGCTGACGACATGTAATATCCCGTGATGCAATTGTACTCTCTGCATTATTGCTTCCGTGGAAATAAACATTACTTTCCTGTACATTGACCCATTCGGACTAATTTTGTCCTCATTGTCGTAGTTATCACAATGTTCTGACGACTGTAAAATTCGGCCTTTGTCACACGACTGTCACATTTGGTAAATCTCCAGAAACTTCGAATAGAACCATTTATTGGATTCGCAAAAGCAAATTGTTCTAATTATTTCACCTATCACGTCTGGTGTTCCTCCTAAAGAATTGCAGAACTAGAACCTGGGAATTCTTTCATTGACCTAAACTGGGGATTTAATTCTCGAAATCAAAATCGGCTTTTTATCTAACGTGGGCGACTCAAATGTTATTCACTTAGTTTGGCACAAGACTACAAGTATAGGGCACACAGTGGTCATCACTGGCAACGATGAACCAAGGTATTTTACTAACCAATGCTGATGTGTCCTTTTAAATTTTGCTCCAATGCTATTGAACTCATATGTAATTGTCAGCTACAATAGTCGTCAGTCAGATAAATACCATACATGATACACGCTAGGGCGATCATGTCTCTTTCGATTCTAGGCAGAAGATATTCCGCCGTTGACTTCCGTTTCTTTCTGAGGTAGACTTAATGCCAACCACGCTTATAGGAACCAGTCTGTCCTGCTATTTGACCCATAGTTGTGAGCAGAAGACACGTATTGATACCTTTCCGAAGGGTTATTGCGCGTAAGTGAATGTAAAGAAGCCGACTGGAATTCGAACTTGGCTTTCTGATTTCTCATTCCGAGCCGATATACGTTACACCACAACTTACCTCACTACTAAGGATCAAATATGATATCAATCAGCACTTTTAGCGTAAATCTTCCTGTATATAACACTCATTTAACATAGAACTCGCGCGATCACGCATCACAAGTCGTAGAGGGATCATATGCAGTGAAGTCGGAGTGGTAGTCATCCTGGTCAAGACAGACCGAAGAAGCCCAACCCTGGCCAGGTTGGTTTGAATTCAGAGTTCTCGTTCTAAATTAGTCGCCAGCCAAGGTTATAGGGCCCAATCTGTCCTGCATGGATAGGGAGAGGGAGATCGGCTCATAATTTTCCCAATGTATTGTATGTAGTGAATGCAATGCACTCTATTGGATTTCGAACTCAGGACTTAATAATGATGAAAGAACTGAGGTTAGGAAAACCATTATGCAGCGTCTAGGTGATCAGTTATTATATAGTTAGATTAGTTTGACACAAGACAACACGCCTGAGGCACTCACTGAGTTTGTAATTAACAACTTATTATGTTAGACCATACGAGGTTACTCAACATTATCCCAGGCGCCCAGTTGATATCTAATGAACAACTTAGGTTTGTACAAACTTTATGTATGGCAATCGCAATTATAGCTGTTTTCTTACAAGGAAATGCGACTGTCGATTGGCGTTTTTTTTTTAATTAAATCAATTTTTCAGACAACTAGCTTTCTGTATCTGTTATACTAGAACATACCTATTCTATTGTAATAGACTCTCCCACATATAATAAATTGTAGTAGTAGCAGTCACCAGGGGGCTCAGAGTCAGTTGGTGAGTCAGTCGATGTCGGACATTAAAGTATCAACCACCACAACTAGATTGCTGCGTCATTAACTATTATTTCAAGTTCCTAACGTTTTGTACGTCGAACCTCTTTTAGGACCGACTTAGTGAAATACAAGCCTCCACTGTGAAAACTACTCTACAACAGTATCTCTCTATATTTCTGAGATGAGGTATTAACCGGGTATTGAACTCACACTCTTCGGGTCCTGTCACTGGATCGAACTAACGCCTTTATCCACTTTGCCATTTGTCCTTGAGGCGGTTAAGGCAGTGGAGAACTTGGAGAAGGGAATTAACAGGAGATAACTGACAATTGACATCCATTAAACATGTCACGTGGAACTAAATCAGTCTACCCCAGTGAGCAAAATAAACGGTTCAGTTCGACATTCCAACCACCTGAAGAAGGCCGGAGCGTAAAACAGCCGTAATAAATATGGCTACAAATATGAGGACAATAATCCGAATGATGTAAATAGTGAACTATCTTTATTAATCCAAGTAACAGTTATCCCTCTTTCTGATATTCGCGGGAGTTTTCTTTCTAACCATTTGTTCGAAGAAATGTTGAATGTCAACACATTCGCCGTGTCATTATTCTCGAGTTGCATATCCCATTCATTTTAGTTGTTGCTGTTGTTGAAAGTACTCAAGTATTGTGGTTTCTGTTATTTCGTATAGTTCTTTGGGATTCTGTAGCGCCAGACCATGAGGATTAAAGAATTCTTCTCTCTAAGACCTACTGTTTTCATTCGATCGAAGTCATTTTTAATAATTGAACTGAGAAAGCTGTTTATATAGTTTGTGCCATGCCTGCCATCCCTATGAAAGCATCGATATAATGAGGCTAAGAAGATGACTTGAGTTTTTAAGCTAGGATTTGTTTTATAGCAAATAGCGTTGTTATCTGAAACTAACCTTAGCGCAGCCTATTCTCTATTCAGTTTTCATATTGACTATACCCAATTTGCTTCATCTGAACCATGTACTGATTTATTTATTATAAGTGTTTACTATTTATGAATTCAAATTCATGAATTTTTTATGATAGATCCAAGTTATGCGCCATCATTACTTTCTTTCCAATTTAAGATAATGGTTTGTTTTGAAAATATTAGTTTTGAGGCCAACTTCTTGGAACACTTGGTGGAAAATAGTGATTTTCTGGAGCACCTAGTGAGGATCGATTTCATCATTCACTAAACGCTTACCATTAGGATTCAACCGATTATTTTAGCTTTAGATTTTATTTATATATTTAGAGTTTCACATGTCAAATTTACGCCGACTGTCTGGATTATAGAATGGCATGAGTGTTAATTGCTTCAGTCAATTTCTTGCTGCTATATTTTCACTCTTTTGGGGTAATGTGTCCGTGGAAACTGATTAATGATGGGTTTCCTCAGCTTCAAGCGAATTTTCTCGAATAAATACATATTCTTTTTTTTCTTTCTCTTACCTTCGATGTTCCTTTTGTATAGTAAATTCTCTAAACCTTATTTCTTCCTCAATTTCCTTAAACTCTTTCTGGGTGTCAGCATAATTGACTTAGTTTATATTTTCTTTCTTCTTTTAATTAACATGTTCCTTTAGTGGGTGGACGGTCACCCATCTTTCTATCCATTGCAATTCTAAGTATGATTTGTCTTTTCACTATCTTTCCCGCACATTGTTATGATAGGAAACTACACAATCTATTTAGGCATGCACCTCGATGTTTCTCTCTGTCCCTCTTGCTCTCAGTACATCTTGTGAGTGTCAAATTCTTCGAGCCCTCTTTCCTAGAAATTTCAACAGTCTTTTTTCTGATTCTACGTGTTATCGTACATTTTGCTTCCATTTTCTTTTTTAAAAAAAATCCCCGTTACTCAGATGTTCAATCCATGGCAGAACGACATTTTCTTTTGACCAAATCGCTTAGAAAATTGTCTAGAAATCACAATCTTCAATGTACAAGAAACTAATGTTTATTTCAACGGAAGCAATAAAGGATGCAGAGAGTATCACGGGATATTACAAGTCGTCAGCTAGAAAACACTATATTTTCCGCTTAGTCACTAACATTAGCTATACATTTTCGAAGCCCTCTTAATTTCGTGGTCGTTGTGAATATGAGGATAAACAACATCCGGTAGTAAGGCATCTGATTGGGAGATTGGAGGGTTTGAGGAGCGTGGGATATTAATTAACTGCTCCAGGGTGGCAGCACCTGTTAGGTTTCCAGCTATGAGCAAATAGTGAACCGCAAACAAAACAGTACATTTTTAAAATAAAATCAGCAAAAATAAATTTTTATCACAAAATGACAACCAATACAACACGCAAAACGTATTGGAAATCTGATATTATATAAGAGTAGAGATCTCTTTTCTTAATACTTTGCTTAGCTTTTTGAAGGAATGTTTTTCTGTTCTAATGCACCTTCATAATTTAGTTTCACCTTTTCCGTCCTCTGTTAAAACACTTCCCATATATTTAAATTTTTATGGGTTGCTGGATATTATCAAATTGACACTGTAGTTCGCAAATGGATTGTTCCTTTTGCTGACAACTATATATTGTCTTCTTACAATTGATATTTAATCCTTTTCTCTCCACGTTCTCAAATATATCCTGCAGTTTCCTTTCCGCGTTTTCTGACAACACTGTATCATCTGCACATTAAACTTAATAAAAATATTATAAATTTGCACGGAATATTTTTTATTTGGTATGCAATACGTATCTTATTAGAAAATCACGCGACTTCTGGTAGATTCTCTAACATTCTTGGAAGAAATTTGCCGTCCATGTTAAATGGTCTGCCATTGAACACCAAAACACAAACAATAGAAAAGCCAAAATTCTGCATCTCCATCAGAAAACGAATGCTATTTTCAATTTAAGATAATATTACATGTAAACAGTAACCTGATTTAAAAAGAAACGGGTGAAATAATGTGTTTGTTTTCCATTAATGTGCATATGATATGCATGACGCCATCTTTTCGAATCAATAAAGTAATTAAAACTTTCATCTAGAATGCCCATATAATGTAACACAATACATGTCGCATGTTTATTTTCAGAGGAGAGGGACCCAGTTACTGACACAGAAATACATTAAAGAAGCCTGTATGACACACAGTAGATCATGGGGCAGTTTGATTTCATTTGATGCTTTACCCAGGACGCCTTTTTAAGCAAAAAAATGTGCCGATTTGAAAATAATTGTTTTGCGTTCGAACTTTAGGAGATGGACGAGAGGCATTTACAGAGGATTATTTTTTCAAAGACATTTTCTCTTTTTCTATGTGCGTATGTTCTTCATTTTCTTCTTTATCTACTTTTTGAAAGTGACTTAATAATATGTCACTTACCGTGTAAACGTTTTACCAAATTCAGTAGACGTATGATACGCATGCGCTATTTCTTTCCTAAGTTTTAATATAAAAATCACGCACATCAAATGCATATTTGACGTTCAGTCAATATTTTTACAGGAATAATGCAGAATTATCTTTGTTTTGTTTTGGTCAGTTTTACGATAGATCAAAACTTATATAATGTCGAAATTATTTTTATATCTGCGTCTATAAGCATTTAATTCGGAGATAAATAAATATTACTCGTTTATAATTAGACTTGTAAAAATAAATTGTTCACTTTTTTTCTTTTTTATAATGATGTTCACTCAGTAACACTTTCCGAGAGCCACTTGAAGTAGTGGTTATAGAGTAAGAGGCATAGTTTATGCGGATATGTGGGGGAGATAACGCTTAACTCTAGACTTGAGCGCATTAAGATTGTAGTGGTCTGAAAGGAATCGTCTTGGGATTTGATTCCATAAAGCAGCTGTTTGTGGGAAGAAGCTACTCGAGTGGAACTTGCATCTCACCAATGAAAAACCAAGGGAATGAGGTACATGCTTCGGGGATGGGTAAATATTTGTTGTTTCTGTTTAGGCCTGTTACCGGTACAGGGTTCGGGGATAGGTAAATATTGTTCTTTTCTGTTTGGGTCTGTTACCAGCACACGCTCCTTGGATAGTTAAATATTGGTCTTTTCTGTTTGGTGTTGCAGTTTTTTGTATATATTATTTACTAGTGAGCCAGTCAAAATAACTTGAGTCATTTTATAGTCCACCAAGAGAAGGGTTAACCAATCAGAAGACGTAGAATATTCAATCCGTCGTGTATAAAGGCGGCCATTTTGTTTACTCTATCCGAATGTCCAGTGCCAGCTTGTCAGGCGAAGAGGAACAGAAGGAAGACCGACTGAACTACGCTCTGCTACTTTACCAAAATATCCACTGCTAACCTGAACAACGCTTCCCTACTGTCTTCGAAATATTCACTGCTAATCTTTGGATTCTATACTCAAAGACGACCGTCATCATGAACAACAGACACATGGTTTGAGGATAGGCAAATATTGTTGGTTTCTGTTTGAATCTGTTACCGACACACGGTTTTGGGATAGGTAAACATTGGTCATTTCTGTTTGGGTCTGTTACCGGCACACAGTTCGTGCATAGGTAAATGTTGGCATATTCTGTTACAGACACATGGTTTGGGGATCGATAAATAATGGTCATTTCAAATTGGGTCTGTTACCGGCACATGGTTCGTGTAAAGGCAAATATTGGTCGTTTCTGCTTGGGTCTGTTACCAGCACACGGTTCAGGGATAGCTAAATATTGGTCTTTTCTGTTTGGGTCTGTTACAAACACATGGTTTGGAGATAGATAAATATTGGTCATTTCAGATTGGGTCTGTTACCGGCACACGGTTCGGGGATAGGTAAATATTTTTGGTTTCTGTTTGAATCCGTTACCGACCCAGGGTTTAGGGATAGGTAAACATTGGTCATTTCTCTTTGTGTCTGTTACCGGCACATGGTTCGCGGATAGGTAAATATTGATCGTTTCTCCTTGGGCCTGTTAACGGCATACGGTTCGGGAATAGGTAAATATTGTTGGTTTCTGTTTGAATCTGTTACCGGCACACGGTTTGGAGATAGATATACACTGGTCATTTCTGTTTGGGTCTGTTACCGGCACACGGTTCATGGATAGGTAAGTATTGGGCGTTTATATTTGTCTCTTAATTTTACACAATTAAATATAAGTCGTTTATATTTGGTTTCAATAAGTGATGCATAGTTCGATGATAGGTATATATTGATCATTTATGTTTTAATTTATATGTCAATTCCAATTTCCTCTCCGACAACCATTACACTTCAACATTGTTTATGACCACGACGACGGCAATGACAATGAAGACGCTTACAACGAGTTCTTCGACTAGATCTGTTCATATCCAACCTATATTAATACAATCTTCAGCTGAAACAAAATTCTCATGTTATTTACATCAGCCCGTAATTCATATTACACTGCTATTCCTGTTTGTATGTAGGAACAATTTGTTAAAATACATTTTGTCTCGTTGGTATCCGGTTTCACTTTTGGATTTACGTAAAAAGAAAATTAAGTGAAACACTGTCAAAACAAATAGCGGTTGGCTCGAGTTTAAGATTGTGTCTATTTTTTTTCTCGAAAGTAAACAAGGGGAAGATTTGTTAAAAAGGACAGAAGCTAGATTTGCACCGTGAACGGAGATTTATATCATATAAGCGAATCGAATAAAATCAGCTCCCCTTGCCGTTGAGGAAACAAAAGAGATAAAGAAATGATACCGCTGTTTTTTCTAGGTTTATTATTACATAGACGATATCTGTTTCTGGATTATTGTGATGATTGAAGAAAATAAATGACCGCTTTCACGTTGCATGGCAGCAACCATTTTACAGAGTTTGACGATGGGTATGTAGAGGATTGGGTCGTCCAGCTTTTCATATTGAAAATCCGAACGTCCCAATTCCTTCAAACCTATAATAAAAATAAAAGTAAAATCAAATATAGTTATGGCTGTTAAATAAATCATGTGTATTTAGAAACATATGTATAGGAATTCAAAAGTGTCGAAATTGAAAAGGAGTAAGAATAGAATTTCGTTGAGTTGAATTTTTGGGGTAGTTCATAAAAAAGAGCCGTAGTTTGGAAAAGTAAAAAATCAGTGGTTGAAAAAAAGACTTTTATTGTTAGCGATGATTCACATCGACTTTATTGTGGTAGGAAATGATCCGTTTGAAGTCACCGAATGGTCGCCCATGATGCTGTTGTTGATGATCCTTTTGAAGTCGCCGAATGGTCGTCCATGATGCTGTTGTTGATGATCCTTTTGAAGTCGCCGAATGGTCGTCCATGATGCTGTTGTTGATGATCCTTTTGAAGTCGCTGAATGGTCGTCCATGATGCTGATGTTGATGATCCTTTTGAAGTCACCGAATGGTCGTCCATGATGCTGTTGTTGATGATCCTTTTGAAGTCGCTGAATGGTCGTCCATGATGCTGTTGTTGATGATCCTTTTGAAGTCGCCGAATGGTCGTCCATGATGCTGTTGATGATGACCCTTTTGAAGTCACCGAATGGTCGTCCATGATGCTGCTGTTGATGATCCTTTTGAAGTCGCCGACTAGTTCTCCATGATGCTGTTGTGAATGCTTCGTTTAAAGTCGCTGATTGGTCGTCCTTGTTGTTGGGGATGGTTGGTTTGAAGTCGCCACCATATATTTCTTTCAACACGCGTTGGTTAGGGACAAGAAAGCTACGTAGCCACGTTTGCTTGATAGACTGTCGAATCTCTCTGAAAAGAACCTGAAAGTCAAAATCTCTGGGTTTTTATAAAACAATTTCCCGAATCTGGGTTCTAGAACAGTAGTTCTCCACAGGGGTCCATATGGAACATATAACATTACTGGGGTCCACAAAAAATAGCAGATTGCAAGTGCACGGGAATATATTAGTGGTCCATAGAGCAATTTCACGTTGTAAAGTTTGTTTAAACTGAGAATTGGAATTTCTACAGTAATCTACGCCGTATTAAAATACTCAAAACAGAAAAAAAACAATTCCAAACCTAGCAGAAAATGAGGTCAAACTATATAATTTAGCGTCCCTTTACTCTATCGGATATTTTGATTGTAAAAGTTGAATAAAAACCGAGAAGGATATATAAAGTAAGGGTTATATATAAAAAGGAAAATTTTATAAAGATTATAATTTATTATGTAAATTAATTTAATGGGTGAATAATATTAAATAATAATTAATAAATAATAATGTTAATTTTAAACTATAACAAAATAAAATATTAATATATTAACATATTAATATAAATTAACTATCAGCATGGCCCGGAGTTGCCCGTGCTTGATTCAAAAATCGTACGACTCATACAGCAATTGCTATCACTTGACTTAAAATATGATTGCCCTTCTTTGCCTTTAAAGGAGTGCCCTTTGCCGTGATGATGTTGCTATATGCCTTACTTCTTGCCTATCTCACACTGCGAATTTTTTCTAAGCTCTATACTAAACATTAAATCTGTTACGAAAAAAGAACTAAACAAAATGAACACAAAACGATCAGCTTTAAGAAAGAACTCCTAAATGGAAAAAAAAACGAATGAAAAAAAGAATGTTAACAACAAATACTTTTTCACACCCAACCCAGTTCTGCGGAATCAGAATCAACGTTGAGTTTAAGCAAGCGAATGAGCCAATTGGAGTAAAGTGCCATGCAGATTTAAATTTTTCCCACTTGTGATGATTTTTTTTTTTTTTGCATGCTAGCATGCTAGTTAACATTCGTGTCAGTCAGCTGTTGGCTCTCGCGCTGGCCAATAGAATCTTCCTGCCTATTCGTGGCAGCCAGCTATAGGCTCCCACTCTGGCCAGTAGAAAATGGCCGCAAACTACATGAAAACTGCCGTAGAAGGATGAAAAAAATCGATTATTTCCATTATCGATGGGAGTTGGGAAATGCAAAGTCAGTCGTTTGACAAAAGATTTGAATTGTATATCAAAATTACTGTTTTTAGTAGCTTCTTAGATCAAGAGAGGGTCATGTGCAAAAGAGCAGAACTTTTTTGCGCTGAGTGGGTTCGAAAAAATAGCCGAACAAAAGATTAAACAGAAGAACATGGGAATTTTAGTTCTATCGAGAACTTTTAGTATAGGACAGGCCTGGTTAACCTTTTTCGAGTAGCGTGCCAAATGAGGCATGGCTCATCTTCAGGCGGGCCGCAGGTACTAATAGCACGCGAAGATAGGAAGTCTATCAACGATTAGCTATTCCGTCTACGGAGGCCCATACGCCTCAAAATAAATTTCTTTTTTTACTCCAGGAACTGTTATAATAAGAAAAATACATGTGTTTTAGTATATTAGGAGATACATTTTATAAAAAAAACAGACACACAAAAAAGTAATACAATAAATTAATTATAAGTATCAATTTTTAATAAATACAATGACTGAATACCAAAGAATGAAGCTATATTAGTAGAAATAAAATAGGGTCATTTTATTAAAAAATCCTATAAATGGTTAAGTTTTTGCATTAAATGTTTTTATTATTTTATTTCTACTAATATACTGAAACGTGTAGATTTTCAATTTTAATAATTCCTGAAATAAACGAAAATGAAATATTTCTTAAAGCAAACACTACGTAAAAACAAATTTATTTTGACACGAATGGGCCGCTGCAGCCGAAATAGTTAATCGTTGATGGGTTTTGTATTCAAGGAAAAGGGAAGTAACTCGGGTAATTTTGATTTGTTTCTTTGCAATTTGTGCACAATATTTTTCTTCGATCGGAGAAATGATAAAAATTAAAATTACGATTGAAAAATTGATGTAAAAATTAAGAAAGATTTCACTTTCATTTAGTTGTAGATTTTATATTTTGATATGCAAATTAGTGCCAAAAATCTTTCCCCGAAGAAAAGAATCATGAAAAAATTTGCTTCGAAAACAAAACATGTGGATATCCAACAATATTTTAACATGCTGAAAACGTTATTTTCAAAGCTTGCAAAATTGAAAATATCATTATTATGTATGTGGTTTAAACGAAGCTATGTTACTTGGGTGGAATGGTTAAAAATATAAATAAACAACATTATTTATTTTATTCCAACTATTGTTTTTCTCTTAGTCGCCATATTTATTACAACGTTTCTGCCGTTGTACGTTCCGGCCTTCTTCAACTGGTAGGAATGTCGACCTGAACCCTTTATTTCGTTCATTGGGGTAGACTGTTCTAGTTTCAAGTTTAATGGATGTTAGTTATCAGTTATTTCATGTTAATTTCCCTCTGAAAATTCTCCACTGCCTTAACCGGGTATTGAACTCACACTCTTTTGGGTCCTCTCACTGGATCTAACCAAAGCCTTTATCCACTGTGCCATATGTCCTTGAGGACAATAAACAATTTCAAAAATGGAAATTATGTGCATTTAAATCTGCGCATTTAATTTTACTCGTCAACTATTTATGAATAAAGGGAAGAAACTAGAGAAAAAAATGAAATCAAATTAATATGGCCGAAGTATAACCACCCAAAATCAAAATCAAAAGGAAAAAAAAAAAGATCAGCATAGACATGGGAAATAGTCCGACAAAAAACACACATAATAGCAAAACAAAAAGAAGGAACATCGTATTTATTATCTTTTTTTTTTTATTGATGATGCAAATAAGAATATTTTTTGAAAGCAATTCACCCCAAGCAAGGCGTGAGTACCACTATTACTATTACCTGTTTTTCGATTCTGTCTACTTTTGCTATTTAAACTGTCAATCTGTTTCTGGAGGGATTCATTTTTTTTTTTATATGTTCTTTAAATTTATTGTATCCGAAATGCTCTGAAGTGTAATCCCGCTTAATATTAAATTCTTTAGAAGTGGTGACGGATTCAAAACATATTAAACATATTGGTTTGTTATTTTCTTTCAACAAATAAATAATATTTTGTCCACTTTTGCTGGAATTTTCCCATTTCAAAATTATTATATAATTACTCTTTTCTATAGAATTTTTTCTTTTTTTGGGATTAAGTCAAAAAAAAAAAAAAAAAATACAGCATTCTGCAGAATTATAATTTGAAAATTCCGTTAATCCCGTGATTAATACGTGTGCTTACATTCGCTATCCAAAAAGGCCTCATTCATTGAAATTTGTGCTACAGATGCTCCAGCTTTTTTTGGCATTACCAAAATGCTAAAAAAGATAGCTGCTGTTTTAACGTATGCGGATCCACGATCAAAGACATACACATCACGTTATTGGGCAAAATTCTACTAATAGTTCATGGGTAAATGGCGCAGCCACTCGTATCCGAAGATGGCAGTCTACTTGGGCCGCTAGCCACATTTGAATTTGTTCAACATCCATAGAGCCCACCTGTGGTTTATACTGCAACTATGCTGAGCAGACCTTAGTTAGAGTTTCTGGGTGAGAAACGCGTTATCCAGCGTGATCACAAGTCTGAACAAGCACAGTCGAACCCTCGGTTTCAACAACCAAAGGTTTCTAAGGTTTCCGTCTACTCAATTTTACTTACAAGGCTTGAGTCAAAACGTGGCATTGTTTTCAGGCATTTTCCAAAGGTGCCGAACCCTGGGATAGCCTGTCCAAAGCTTTTTGATAAATCGATCATTTCTCATATATTAATAGTTCATACTACAATAAAAATATATCTACTACCAAAAAGAGAAAAGTGAATAATTTGCCAATGTGGGTACACTATGAGCTGAGCTTCAGTAAATAGTATGGAAGATAAATAGGGTAGTTTTCCTATTCTTATGCAAAATGACAATTATCTTGGTTCTGTGATTATTGTTGAGGAAAAGTAATTTCTTTCTTTGGTAAAGTTCTTTTCTTTGGTTCAGGAATTTTTTCCACTCTCAATACATGTCTTCTTTGGTTTCCTGTGGTCGATCAAAAACATTCTTCAGGTTTGAGCGCAGAATTACAGAATCGAATGAAAACGGACATATTTCTTTTTCTTTCTTTCATCCCTTGTTTTGTTTTAAGCTCTCTGCGTCGTTTCGATGTTCATCCAGGTGAACATTTAAGAGGCGGCTTGTTTCATCTTTATATTCTTTACTACAACTGCAAGAAATGGAGAAAACCTAGTTCTTAGTTCTATTCTCCACCGTGTTAGACATAACTCAGTAGAGATTTCTCCGTAGATTCCAGCTGCCTCTGAAGATTGTCTTGATGTTGTATGGACTGCGGAACTTCTGAATATTTTCCGATAAGCCCTTGACGTGAAAAAAAAGCGTTGTCCTCTTTCTTGACCCTTATGCTATATTCAAAGGGTAGATTTTATTCTGATCGTTTCTTATTCGAATATGTTTGGGTCACTCCTCATGATATTTGCACGGTGTTCTAGACATTAGTCGATCGTTCCCTTCACACTGTATAGATGGCGGAAATTGAGTTTTTGTCTCTTGAAATTTCCCTTACGGATATTTTAAATGCTTTCTGTATGCGATTTATTACTACATCCGGGAAGATTAGCTGATCATTATTTTCTTCTTTCACCTGTGTATCTGAACCATACCGCATGTTTCAGTGGCGCCTCTCTTAAAGCTATTTCCTCGAAGTATTCCATGTCTATGTTCGTCAACATTAGTGATAACGGTGAACCCATAGCCAAGTCCTTCTTTTGTTGGTTATGGCAGACTATATTTGTAAGGATGTTACCTGTACAAAAAAGTTAATTCCATCAAATTATCAATTTGAATGTTAGTACGTTCTCCAACTTCACTACCAATTGGTTTATATCCACTAGGAATATGGCTTATATCCACTAGGAATATAGTTTATATCCACTAGGAATATGACTTATATCGACTAGGAATATGCTCAAGAAGTGTCATGACGATTCTCTGCAAGAGAGTAAGGGTCTAAATGGGACGCAAAACTTGAGGACAACAATCATACATAGGTGGCAGTTTGGTATAACATTAAGTCAACCATCTGACTATATTATGTGCACTATTATTTGGACTATTTTCGTCATGTCTGTTACCCTATTTATCACAACGTTTCGGCCCTTTTACTCTCCAGCCTTCTTCAGATGGTCGGAATGTTGAGCTTAACCCTTTATTTCGCTCGCTGGAATAGACTGTTCTAGTTCAACGTGCCATGCCTAATGGGTGTCAGTTATCAGTTATATCTTGTTAATTCGCCTTAACCAGGTATTGAACTCACACTCTTTGGGTCCTGTCACTGGATCTAACTAACGCCTTTATCGACTGTGTCATGTACCATTGAGAACATCTGTGTATGAATGTCTGTGTATTATAAACCTAATGTCTTCAGCAACCGTTTTTACCAGTGTTTATATTGCAATTTTTGCTGTTATCATTGTACGTTTTTACCAGAGCTTATATTGTAATTTTTGTTGTTATTATCACTTTTTCTCTGGCACTCCTCATTACGGGTTCCCATACTGTATTCATTTCTATGCTTGTGGCCTAGCATATGTGCTGATTCCTTTTCCAATGGCGTTCTTTGTCTATGATCTCAACGTTCAGTCAACTGTCTATATTTATTCAGTATGAACAAGTCATTGTTTTTATTTAGGATCTGTGACAGCTTCCTCTCAGTTCTTAGAGACGAATCCTTTTTTTTTTCATTGTCATAGGTACGTTCCCAAATATGTTTGCCAATTTTTCGGAGTATTCAAACTTCTCTCATCGCTTTGCCAGCTGCCAGTAAGCTGATAATAGTGTCTATGTGGATGGTCTTGATTGCCCACCTGTTTGCCCTTGCGAAATTTGATCTAGGCGGCTTCATCTTTTCTAATGTTTGCTTCCATTTGCGTAAGAGCTCATCTGTCTTGGCTTTTGAGGACAAGGGAACATTCTCCACTATAGCTCTTATGTCTAAGTATGGAGGTCGACTGATAGTGGTGGCAAAATTGAGACCCTTGTATACCACCGATTCCTCAGAGGTACTCAACTGCCAATTGCTGATATAGATAACAGCTCTTACCGTACTGTGGCAAGGCCTGTTTCTGTTTCGATTCTGTCCATTTATTTGTGTTAGATGCTCTATTCAGCGAGATGTGACCCTTTTAAAGTCTTGATTGTACGACTAGTCCAGGCTTTCTTCGATTCTGTATTTGTCTGATTAAAGAATTATTTCGTTAAGTAATGTACTAAGACTTAATCCTTCAGCTGATGGTACTTTTGTAGAGAATCCTTTCCCATATGATTGCCTGCCTTTCTTTATCCACCATATTTTGTTCTTTCCTGGAATTGACTGATACCTTGAGTGATAAGATTAGTGGAGCTAAATTTAGGTCTGTATATGAATGTTATGAATCTGCCTTGTCTTTTGATGGAGTTTTGCCGACCGTTTCATTGCTGTATCCCATCGGCTACGTACCGATTCGATCAATTCTGGAATGAAGTGATTTCATTATTTACACGGGAGCTATATTCCACATCTTTGTAGTTGTTATCACAAAGCCTTTCTTCTGTTATACACTCGGCTCATCATCACATGTATATATACGGGTAACCTACATGGAATTTCAAACTGAACCCTTTATTTAATCTACGGTATTAGAGTGTTATCTTGTCACTAGTTCGTTATTATGTAAACCAGTACAAACTGTCGCATATCACTATGAGAGGTGATGAGAGTCGCCAAGAAATTCCTCTTATTCTGAGAAATGTACAGGCGTTCAAGCACTTATCATAGACACCGGGCAAATACATTTTGCAATCATATTCTAGAATAAATGAGAATTACTAATATTTTATTTAAATGAAATCTGTTCATCAAGGTGATAATATTTTTTCTTTCAGTAGCGAGACATATTAGTTGTGCCATCGTTTCTGGGAGGAATTTTGAGAGAGACGTATATAACGATGATGGACTGACACGGGTTGGCGAAAAGTTTTTATTCATATAAGTATTTCATGGTATTTTCTGCATCATTTTGTAGGAAAAAAAGAATTTCTGTTGCCTAAAGTCCCTTCTTCATTTGCGAGGAATTTATCCAGCATTCCCCGAAGACAGATATTATATAACTGCTTTTTTTTAAAGGAAATTTCAGTTTCTTAATGCTTTGCTTAGATTCTGCAAAGCAACTTTCCTTATTCACATTCACCTTCACATTACATTTTTCATTCTCTGTTAAAACACTCCTCATATTAAAATTTCCGTTCTTGCTTGATTTTGACATCTCCAATTCGTATTTTGTATTTGGGGTTCTTCATTTTGATGGCAACCGTATATTCTCTTTTCTAACAATTGATGCTTAGTCCTTTCTTCTTATTTTCCCCGATGCGTATTTTGCACTAATAAATGGTGTGTACATTTGTTTCATGAATTTTTGTTTAAAACGAGTTATGATGTTTTGAAGTATGTTGTCCAAAGCAGCCATTTATTTCGTTCAACCTGATAATTTACGAACACGATGTTAAAGCGAAGCCAGTAATTACTGCAGAGAAATAAAGGTGAAAAACAGAACTCTGATGATGGAAGCGGGAATTTGAGAATAAAAGTGTCGATTTCACAAACAATATGAAATATTCAAGTGAGATTATACGTTGATGCATTAAATTACATTTCTCAGCTGCCAAGAAACATTTGAAGATAGGTTGTGCAGCGACGAGAACGAGCAGCACAATGATAAGATTATGGAAAGATCGGTTTCGAAATCGGGATTTTTAGCGAGACTTGAATAACGATGTGTGGGCAACGAAAGGATTAAGCGGCTTAACAAATGAAATCGTCTCGCCAAGTTAGAAATTCAAGCATTGGCTGTTTTGTGCACTTTCGAACTACTGTCATTGGTAAATCCATTAACTCATCTATCCTTCCCCAAAGCTATGTGTTAGCACACAAGGCTGGGCTCTCAAGCCCTCGCTGGTAGCCAGGCTAGGAGAAAGACTCTGTAAAATTCAAAACATTTTAGAACGCGATGTGAAAACATTTCACATTATATCCCAATAATACTTCAGGGAAAGTTTTACTTCTTCCTCTTGGTACCCTATATCACAGTACAGTCTGTCTCAAGTTGCTTTCAGGAGGAGATCAAAACGATTTCAATTCCCAAAAGAAGCAATTATATTTTATTTAAATGAAATCTGAACCAAGCTGATAATAGAAATTGGAGAAATTAAACTTAATTATTTTACTTAAATATATGCTTCATAGAACGATATACGATGATGCTCATTGAACGAGAAGTAAAGAATAGCCCGCTCATTTGGTATGTCACTAAAAGGACACTAGGAAAAACAACTTACACAATATTAATTATCAATACCCTTCATAATATTATCAATACCCTTCATAATATTATTAATACCCTTCATAATATTATTAATACCCTTCACTAGAAGAAAACTAGAAAAAACAACTTACACAATATGAATTATTAATACCCTTCATAATATTATTAATACCTTCATAATATTATTAATACCTTTCCCTAGAATGAGACTAGGAAAAACAACTTACACATTATTAATTATTAATACCTTTCATAATATTATTAATACCTTTTATAATATTAATATCATTACCAAGAATGACACTAGGAAGAACAACTTACACAATATTAATTATTAATACCCTTCATAATATTATAAATACCCTTCATAATATTATTAAATACCTTTCACTAGAAGCACACTAGGAAAAATAACTTACACAATATTCCTTAATTTTCATATTCAACGGAACATTTATAAAGAAAGGGATAATTCCCAATTATACAATAAATACAAATACATGCAACATTACTTTTTTGATAAATTAATATCATTTGAAAATTTGATAGCATACTTATTCATAATGGAAAGAAACTTTACCTGATTTCCACATTCTATTACATCATTTTAACTTGAATATATATTTCTATAAACCTTTTGATATTTTCAACTTATTACTGATTACAAGTGAATATTTCATCGAACAAAATACATGATAAACCGAATATAACTGTGCTGGGGAATACGATTGAATATTTTTCTGAAACGCCGCATTTGCAACGTCTAGAGAGGAGTAGTGACGACCTCCTCCGCTCGTCCGACGTTCACTGCACCCATGATGACATTCAATGCCGGCTGCGTCTGCATATACACCCGACTCACTATGTTCACAGATTTGTTTCCTTAGCCGACAAATGCCTTTCAAGACAATGGATGGGAAATAAAAACAATACGAATTCTCACTTAGCCGTTCATGTTTTTCTTCGGCTGAACTGTAATCTTCCTAACTTCTACTGATCCTTTCCTCACTGGCCGCTGAAGAGAGCATTTCCACCATTATTAAATTTTTGTTTTTTTTAGCAATTCATCCCAAGCAAGGCAACAAATCAATAAAACGCAAATGGTTACTGACTGTGAAATTGTTGTAATAGAATGCACAACTCTCCCTATTACCTATTGTGGACTCACTATATCAGTAAATATATATAGTGTGCACAAGATATACATTAGACTTGCTTTGGCAACTAGTTGGTGATTTGTCTCCAACTGTTCTGGTCGAACTCTGCCTTCGGACGATGCTCCGACGAAGAGCAGAGTCTCGTACGGAGAGGTTGACTGAACTCTTTTATGCTGGTTCATAAAGGGAATATTTTTGGCCCAGCCAACGGGGACGGAGAACCCACGTTAAACCGGCCTTGTGCCACATGCAGCCCTCGGGGTGGCGGGGGTTGTAGCTAAATATACTTGCTTCGGCAACTAGTTGGAGATTCGTCTCCAACTGTGCTGGCCGAACTCTCTGTCTTCGGGCAGAGAGGAACCCCTACGAGGCTCCGCCGAAGGGAAGAGTCTCATACGGGGAGGTTGACTGTCCCTGAACCCATTTATACGAAAGTTCGAAAAGGAATATTTTTGGCCAAGCCTAAGGGCCCAGAGAAACCACGTTATGCCGGGCCTTGTGCCACATGCAAACCTCGTGGGTGGGTGGCTGAATATTCTTGCTTCGGCAACTAGTACAAGAATCGTCTCCAACTGTGCTGGTCGAACTCACTGCCTTCTGGCAGAGAGGAACCCAGACAAGGCTATGCCGGAGGGCAGAATCTCGTCTGGGGTGGTAGGCAGCTATCCAACACCATTTTTACGGGGTCTACGGGGAATTTTTTGCCCGAGCCCACGGTTTCCTTTTAACCCGGCATTAAAAACGGCCTTGTGCCACATCCTGCCTCGCGGGGGGGGGAGGTAAATAACCTTGCTTCGGCAATTAGTTGGAGATTCGGGCGGAAAGGAACCTTTCGGCATAACCTCGTCTGGGATGGTAGACAGCTACCCGACGCCGTTTTTTATGGGGTATACGGGGAATTTTGGCCTGAGCCTACGGGCTCGGATACCGCACGTTAAATTCGACCTTGTGTCACATTTGACCGGGTGGGGCGGTTGGCAAATATCCTTGCTTCGGCTATTAGTTGGAGATTCATCTCCATCTGCGCTGGTCGAACTGGAGGAACCCAAGGGAGGCTTTGTCGAAGGGCAGAGTATTGTCTGGGGTGGTAGACAGCTATCCATTTTATACGCTGTCTATGGGGGATTTTGCCCGAATTTACGAGCTCGGTTTTGACCCGCATTAAAAACGGCTTTGTGCCACATCCTGCCCTGCGGGGAAGTATGGTAAATAACTTTGCTTCAGCAATTACTAGCCTGCTAACCGATTTCTTTCAGTAGCTTATTCTCTTTTACAGAAAACTTCTCTTTTATCTACACGCGTGTTGTTGTTCCCTCACTCCAGTACCACCTTTGTCTGTTTGTAACCTCTTTAATGATAGAACAGATATAATATAAGAAAAAGTAAAAAAAATTATTAAGATGCAAGAACAATAAAGAACTAGAATTTAAGATAACATGATGAATTCTGATATTGCAGAAAAATTCTCGAAGATCAAACTTCATGAGAAAGTAAGAAACTGGAAGAGAGTTCGAAAAGCGAGAAGTTCGAAATTTTAACATAGAGCTTACGGTGACATCTAGGCATTTCAACTGTAGAATGATGAGACCTTACGGCCAATCTAGTACTGCACTTAACTTCATAAATTCTAGCTACTAAAGTGGAAATTTTATCAGAAAAATTACCCTGAAAATATTTCTAGAAAATAACACTGTGAAGTTACGTTACGGCGAATGAAAATTGACTGACGCCAAGAAGCCAGATTAGGACCAATAAAATTTGGATTTTATCAAGGATCTCTAAATCACCAGACCCTATGTGGCAGCCATATTCTAAGCATGGACGAATGGGAGATTTATAAATATTTAAGATAGATTCCGACGAGAAAAATGATGTAGCACTGTCAACGAACATTCAGAGAAGCAGACTTCGGAATTGATTCAATATAATCTTTTTCACTTCATATATGCTGATGGAAGGCAGAAAAGTTTTTCTTCAGATATTTTTCTGTTCGAGCCGTCGGAGATCCGGCATTCTGACGCTAACCGAAATTCTCCTTAATTTTAATTTTGTGCTTATCCTAATATTCATTGATGCAAGTCTTATGTGGTTAGAATATGTTACATGGCATATTGTACGTATATTAACAATTCCGCATCAAAGGAATTAGTATTAACCTATTGTGGTTTAGTTTTTGGTGACGGGAATTTTGCATGTCTCGCTCGCTTTCAACGCCGACCTAATTCTGGGTATGATGATAAACTACATCGAAGAGCAAGGCTTGTGATCGCGTGATAAGTTGCTGCTGTTTCCTGGTCCACCCTGGTCTGGGGTAGTAACGCAAGCTAGGGCCCCAGTTATGGACAAAAAGTGAATCACCAATCAATATATATATATATATATATATATATATATATATATATATATATATATATATATATATATATATATATATATATATATAAAATAAATTTTAAAAAAAGTATAAAAAATACACTTACAGTAAGCATTACCAAAATATTTTTTATCCGTAGTGGAAGGCCCATGCAGTTAGGTTCAAACTTTTTAGATTTTGCTTTGATGCGACCCATGTAAATGTATGGGGTACACAGTGAGGATCGAACTCACTACTCAGTCGTAATTGTTCTAGCGAGATAAGCTTGCTAAACACTACACCGTCTCGAGAGGCCCAAAATAAAGCTATTTAAAAGCGTAATAAAGATGTGGCACAAGAAAAAATTGTTCCACCCATATTAATCAATTTAAGATCCTACGTAATTGTTCTAGTAAAAGAATCAAACTGTACACCGCCTCGAGAGGCCCAATGTGTTTAAAATAAAATCAAATAAAGAGCCTACATGAAATAATTGTTCCATGATATTAATCAATTTAAGATCCTACAATTTCGTAAAGGAATCAAACTGTATTCCATAAGTATAACTCAACATTTAAAATACTATATCATGTCCGAACATATATATATATATATATATATATATATATATATATATATATGCTCAAAAAATATATATATATGCTCAAAAGATGAGTATCGTATAAGCCAGTGGTTCGCAAACCTTTTTTTTTTACCCATAGACGTCTTTCCCTTCTTTTTCTTTTCTTGGTGGACCCCTTTAATTGCTATTTGACATAAGACAACACTATTCTATTTTTCACTAGTAAAAATTTTCAGGTTTTAATAATCAAATGAAAACTAATGCAAATGAATTATTCTACAATTATAATTATAGCAATAATAATAATAACAATTATTATAGCAATAGTAATTTTTATTGACCAATATCTTGTATTACAATAAATACAATGTTTCTTCTATTGTCAATGCCATGGGGAGCAAGATTTCCTGGCAATGGAATTCACTGTAGCATTTATTTATGCACATTGGTTAAATTTTAATAAACCAATTTGTCTGTGATTAGAAAAAAAAGAAAGGCATTCAATGAGTTCCGAGTGGATAATGCTGCTCAGCGAGTTTTTTCTTATTTTGGATCTGGTTCCATCGATGTTAATGATAGTCAAAGATCAACTGTTTTCAAAATGTCAAGTCTAATGCGAACTTTTGATAACAGTTGGGAAACACGACTGAATACCGATTCAACAAGATAAGATGTTGGAAAAGTACTAAGTTAGCAATTAATTGTTAAACCTTGTTATCGAAAATTTAGTGGAGGTAATTATATAAAAGAAAAATTGTTCATATATATATATATATATATATATATATATATATATATATATAGTGTAAATTACAGTAGAAATTTAATTTTAAGAATAAAAATCATTCTGAGTTTACTTTTTTCATGGACCACCAAAATATCATAATGGGATTATATGAACCTCCAGGGCCCATGTGGACCCCGGTTGTGAATCCCTAATCTAAACCATGTACCCAATTGTGTAAGTAATGGATATATCATATTTTTATTACTTCAAAACTCCCCCCAAAATTATATTTTGGCATTAAATGACCCATAAACAGTTCATATACCGTTACATAAACAAAGCAAAACAATATCTGTTTATATTTCTGAAATGAGGTATTATGTACACTATTGACATTATTCGGACTATTGTCCTCATCTTTGTTGCCATAAAACGTTTCGGTCTTTCAGTATCTGTTTATATTTCTGAGATGAGGTATTATGTACACTATTTACGGACTATTGTCCTCATTTTGTCGCCTATTGTTCCTCATCTTTGTCGCCACTATTTCCCCATTTTGTTGCCATATTTGTTAAGTATCTGTTTATTTCTGAGATGATTATGTACACTTTTACATTATTCGGACTATTGTCCCTGTTTCTTTCAATATCTGTCTATATTTCTGAGATGAGGTATTATGTACATTATTTACATCATTCGGATTATTGGCCTCATCTTTGTCGCTATTTTTATTACAATGTTTCGGCACAGTGGATAAAGGCGTTAGTTAGATTCAGTGACCGGACCCAAAGAGTGTGAGTTCAATACCCTGTTAAGGCAGTGGAGAACTTGGAGAGCAGAATTAACAGGAGATAACTTACATCCATTAGACATGGCACGTGGAACTAGAACAGTCTACCCAACTGAGCGAAATAAAGGGTATAGAAGGAAAGAAGGCCGGGCGTACAACGGCCGAAACGTTGTAATAAATATGGCGACAAAGATGAGGACAATAGAAAGCAAAACAAAGTCACTACCGACAACCAGAGCAAGAAAACACATTTGGTTATTTCTGTTTCCCTCTATGGAAACATTCTGCTTTCATTAATCGAACATCCATCGTTACTGTCACTTCAGTTTCTTAAAAGAATCTTTTAAAATACATTTTTAAGGAAAATATGTTTCTGAAATACGTTGTTATCGCTCTTTTCAAGAGTAATGGTAATTCCAGTAGTAATGGTTATTCCAATATTCATAAAAACACAAATAAAAGAAACCTGTTAAAATATGTAAAATGAATAGAATTTAAATACATCATTTTTTTGCGATGAAAGTGCTCAATAAAGAACTAGCGGAGCTATAGTCAATAATTTAAGAAACGGTAAAAGGACTTATCTTGTAAGCAACTTTGAAGTTTCATGGACTCATCACTCATCAGGATTAGATAAATCTATTGAATTATTGAAAGATGTCATATTTGCGGGCCATATATTTCCGGGGTCTTTAAAATTATCATATAATCCGTCCCCTACAATTTTACGGCCACATCACGTTAAAACACCAGTTCCGTTACGACCATCGAAGTTAAGCAACGTTGAGAATGTTCAGTACCTAGATGAGCGACTGTTTCGGAATACCGGGTGCAGTAAACTTGGATTTGCTGTTCGTGGCGTAATTGACAATTGAGTAGTTAATCGGACAACCGCGATCGAATCCTGCTTGGTTCGTTATATTAACTTACACGTAAAAAGACTTGGCATTTATGAATCTACTTCTCCTCTCCAGCTAGGTTAATGTGTAAGAGATACATCACTAAACAATTATTATCTTCCCCACCCCCCAAAAATATTCCAATTAAAAAAAAAGTATTCTTTTCTGACTTGAAATAACCTGTAAAGTGTTGATAAGCTGTAAAAAACAAATCAATCAAACGTTATCAAAAAGAATCTACTAAATTCTTTTGATTTTCAGACGAACATCTACGGTTGTGCAAATAGGTGTGTAAAATTCAGACATTCGCTTAAATTTGTGCAAAAGATGACGCTGGAAGCATTTGTATCAAACCAAATATAAATGCCTCGATCTTGGCAATTTGTAAATACTAAAATTATTTCTTTTCGTAAGTCTTATAGCTGACAATTATGGGTTAATTCGTAAGAGTTGCATCACAATTAATTATTATTATTTTTTTAATTCAAATAACCAGTAATGGGTTGACAAGCCGTAAAAACCAAATCAATCAAATGTCATCAAATAGAACCTGCTCAATTATTTTGATTTTCAGGCCAACGTCTACATTTGTGCAAAGAATAAATAGGTGTGTAAAATTTAGACATTCGCTTAAATTTTTACAAAATATGACGTTGGAAGTAGTCCCAAATATACAAGCCTCGATCTTGGCAATTTGCAAATACTAAAATTATTTCTTTTTGTAATTCTTGTAGATGACAAAGAACTCAGCAATGGGTTAATTTGTAAGACCTGCATCACTAAACATTTATTATCTTCAAGAAAAAAATCTTGCAATTAAAAAAAAATCTTTTTTTTTTTCTTCAAATAACCTGTAATGTGTTGATAAGCCATAAGTTGTAAGATTTAGACATTCGCTTAAATTTGTACAAACCAGAACGCTAGAAGCATTTGCACCAAACCAAATATAAAAGCCTTCTTCATTAGTCTTGGCAATTTGTAAATACTGAAATTATTTCTTTTCGTAATTTTTATAGTTGACAAAGAATGTACTCAAAAAGCCCCAC